>DWKL01000890.1:0-16349 GCA_018249415.1 Phareas burnsi | reverse complement strand
CTACACAGCTTCCAATCATAAAGTATTCATTTTGAACTACACAGCTTCCAATCATAAAGTATTCATTTTGAACTACACAGCTTCCAATCATAAAGTATTCATTTTGAACTACACAGCTTCCAATCATAAAGTATTCATTTTGAACTACATAGCTTCCAATCACAAAATATTCATTTTGAACTACCTAGCTTCCAATCATAAAGTATTCATTTTGAACTACACAGCTTCCAATCATAATGTATTCATTTTGAACTACACAACTTCCAAACACAAAAAATACATTTTGAACTACTTGGCTTCCAATCTTAAAATAAACGGCGCTTTGGAGCATTTCCTTTCGTTGTTCAGAATTGATGGCCTTGTTTACGGAGAACGAAACATATTTCATCGTGTGACAGATGTGTGTCGCCGTTCTGTTGCGGTGATATGCGTGAAGCTTACAAAGTTTGTTGCAATAAGCGCGCCGTGTACTGAGACCAATATTCGTAGGGCTGGCTTTACATATGACCTATACGACCGTACAGGTCACCTAATATGGGTGTCCAGGCGCCCTATGGACATCCACATCTAACTTTAAATAAGACTGAAGTACTAACTGGGGTACGCGAATGCGTTACTATCCCTGAGGACCAAGTTGTAATGACTCGCGACTATCCCTTACCACACTATTCAAACCGGAACACAGCAGTGTTTAACACTTACTACAAGGCAGAAATAGGGGTGACCGTGGTGTTGTATTATCTCTAATAATATCATATTTATCCCTTTAGTTTTATGCATATATTTATATATCAGAGGTTTATTTGTTTACGTTGTCTATCGTCAGGTCATAATGTGACAGTATATAGCAAAATGGAGCGCGGCCTTGGCATGAAAAAGCTCGCTGAGGAATATAAATTGCTGTATAATTGGCTCGCTTCTACTGATGTCACAGGGATTGAATCTTTTCGCTGATATTATATAAAAAAACAGCCAAGTCTGTGTTGGAACGTGCACAGTGCAAGATTCCGCAGTCGGGGTGAATGTTCGGTTTTTAGCGAATTTGTATTTTATACTATTTCTGTAATATTCAAAGGCAACGAAAAATTGTAAAACAATTTATTATAGTCATTTCTGAGATAAGCAATGAACACAAAAAGCAGTAATAGCCTAGTGGTTAAGATTCCGGCCTCTTATACTGGGTGTCCGGGGTCGGAATCCCATACGCACTTCGGATTTTTCGAGATCATGTGCGTATTTAGAAATTAATTATCACTTGCTTTAACGGTGAAAAAACACATCGTGAGGAAACACGTCTGAGAAATCTTTATAAAGTTCTCGAAAGTGTGTGAAGTGTGAATCTGCACTTGGCCTGCGTGATGGGCAATGATCTAACCCTTCATATTTTGAGCGGAGACTTGTGCCCAGCTGTGGGACATTAATGGGTTTTTGATGGTATGATTTCTGCCATCGCTGATCTCAAAATAACGCGTGGAAATATCTCATCTAAAAAACTATACAACATATGTTATGCAAAGTTATTTTCGTTTTTTTCATCTTGCTCCGAACTATTTATTTTATGTCATATTTTTTATGTATATCTTATTAATAGAAATTTTATTATTTTGTGATTGTTTTTTAAATTATTATTTGTTCCCAAATAGATAAAAAAATCGCGATTTACTCTCAGTGAACACACACTCGATCGTCTGTGTGCCTACAAACTTATTATAGTGTCATATGAGACATTTGAACATGTGCGCATATGATTCATACACCGGTATTCCAAATAAGACAAGTTGTAATACGATATATGGAAGCACTAAGGACGTGGGTGTATAAACCCAGTGTGGATTACTTTGGTTTGTTTGGAAGTAAAGAAGCTTGCATACCATAAACATTTTATAAATATACCAGACAACTGGTAGAATAATTGTTTTTTTTTTTGTTTTGGATATAGGTAGGTGGTAGAACTATAGTTCGTCCGGAGAAGTACCACCGTCGCTCTCACAATCCGCCTTAGAGCAGTTTTTGTGTTTCGGTTGGAGAGGTGTGGTTGCCGGGCACACTTACAGTGAGGCGACCATCTTAGTCCTCAGGAGTAGTCCCTTTTGGATGAAGTTAAATATAGGTGTCTATGGGCTGCACTGATCACTTTACATCAGGTGGCCTGCACGCTCGTTCGCTACTCTTCGAACATAAAAAAAGATATCTTATTTCTAACGCGCGTACATAAATACACGCACAATCTTATTATTTTACATAAGCATATGGGCATTTTCGTTGATTCTACTTCTGGTGGTACCACACTGTCTTGCTCATAGCAGCATGTGTCGCACTGCTGCATTCTGGTTTTTAAGACATTATTTCAATGTTCAAATTGGAAGATGAGCTGTTTTCACTTAACATTTTTTTATTAATAATTTGTTCGTACTGTGATAGAACATTCATCGTCACTCAAGATTTAAATGGGCGCACAGCCCCACGGCTTGTGTAGATCGTAACCGATCTGCAAAGTTAAACAACGTTGAGCACTGTCGAGAGTAGCATAGGTACTAGTGGCCAAATGTCATGCACGTTTACTTGCTTCGGAAGACAATCACAGGCAGTCCCAGTTGTTATTAGTGAATAGTTGAACATGGAGGCCTTTTGGAGACAGTTTGAAAACAGCCGACACCGGTTGGCCTCTAATGCATATCTTCACCAATACGCATTGGAGCAGCGTAGAGAAGCATGCTTTAGGCCGCCCCCAGTTGTGGGGAGAAACAAGTGCCCCGAAGTGGGACATAAAAAGGGACACCCACGTTTTAAAAATCATGATGCATCACAGTCCAATTAAAATAAATAATAGACTTTAAATCTACACAGTTCGCTAGCAGAACTGACCGCTGCATTCGCGAAAATGTTTCTAGGTTAAATTGAAAACTGTCTTGAGTAACTTCCTTCAATTGTTATGTAAATCGATCACTTTCTTTGAGGAAGTCGCAGTCAGTCTTATGCTCTCGTTTGTAATTTCTATTTATTGCTCTCAACGTCAATCCTACGTCTAAGGGTCTGTACTCATTGGTTCCTCGTATTGTGTTTGTAAATCGCGTGTTTGGTCAGTCTGTGTACGAGGTTTTATAACACTATGACCAATTTTGATTAGATTAGGATCAAAATATGTGCAAAGGTTGTATATAATTATGTTTTCAAATACATTTCAAATGTTCTATGAAGAGTTGTTACGTCAGCAATAAATATTATATGTACCTCCATAACTGGGAGATGCATATTCTCAAGGCCTCCTCCAGCTGTGGGTGGCAACCTGTGCCCGTTTGACCGCCTCAGTCAAACCGCAAAGAATTCGAACATTTTTTTTAAAGCGTCGCTATCATTGACAAGCGTGGACAGCGCCTAAAGCCTTGTTATTTATTTCTGCCAACGTCAGAGGCGCGTCTAACAGCGAAAGCCCTACGGAACCCGTTATCGGTTTTAACAATAAATTCTTGCACGGGAAATGAAACGATCTATATTCTAGCGAGTAACAGTTCTTAGCGTTAAATCACAAATAGAATTAATTTTCGAGGTTGAAGTTATTGATTGTTGAAGGATTATGGGATTTTCCTATCTCACATATATATACGTGTATTTTTTATGGAATAAAAGTACCAAACGAACATAAAGGGACATCCATCATCGATCCGTATCGGCTTTGTTGCTGTTATCCCTGAAGACTAAATTAGAACGATTGGTTAATACACTCCCTTGCCACACCCTTAAAACTAGAATACAGCAGCATTGAACGTCACTGTTATAAGGCATAAATTGGTGTGGCAGCGGTGCTTTCGGAGTCGGAGACCTTGTGGGTTTGAAAACATCCACACGGGTTGGCCACTAACCCGTATCATACCTACCCGCATTGGCGCGGTATGGTGAAGTATGCTCCAGGCCTTTCCAGATGTGGGGAAAGATCCGTGCCCAGCAATGGGACAGATGATTCTGCAAAATGTAAAAAATGAGATCGGTAAATGCTGAGAGATCCGTTCCTAGCAGTGGGACAAAAGATTCTGCAAAATGTAAAAAAATAAGGTCGGTGGGTGCTTTGAACTATACTTGAAACCCTCAGGTCAAAGTCAAGTGCGTCTATCTACATTACGTTCCCATGCATTCGTAAATAGATCGAGTGCCGTGAATCCGTACACAAATAGAACGGTGGAACTTTATACATATCTGCAATCCATTTTTACAAATACAACGGGTATTTATAACTGCCCTGGTTCCTAGCGCTACCAATGTCAAGAACGGCCGACGTTGAAGTTTGACGTTGGGAGAACGGAAGCTGCTACACACGGGCTTCCGTTTTTAACTGTGTCGTTACTTTTTAACAGTCTTCAAAAAATACTTTCTCATTTCGTCTGGAGTTTTTACTGGATTAGTACACGATGTCTCCGCCCTTTTGTGAATCGGTCTGAGTGATTTAGTTATTAAAAGGGGTATTTCGTAAGATTGATGCTCCAGAGAATTTGTGACGATTTCATGAAGACCTAAAGAGTAAAACTCCACATCTCACAACAATATATCGCTCGCCATTATCGCAACGTTAAAGTTTTTTTGTTAAGAAGTTTTATTTTACTTTGTACTGACTTTGATGTCGATTATAGTTTTTGTTAAAAAAAAATTATGTACCTAGTCGTTGTCTCTTTAGTAACCACGGGTTACCTCTCAGAATGAGAAGACGTATGTCTATAGAGAGACTAAATAACCTAGCGTGTGTTAGTAAATTTCACATGACGTGTTAAATAGGTTTTGATATAGTGAGTCCTATAGCAACTATTAAGGTCATTGTGTAGGCACTACACTTTTATAAGTCTTAAGTCATACTGATTATTCTGTTATTCGTCTAAATATATCGAAGCTAACAAAATTAGCTCCATAAAATATTAAAAAAATGTCCGACGATTGATAATTGACAGTAAATAGTAGTTTGAGATCAATTGTCAAAATAAAACTTAGTAGTCGCAACGGAAGAGTTCGCAGGAAGATCGTTCTGCCCGTTTTATGAATATAATCTTTTAGTCTCCTGTGATATCTTCGGAAAGAGAGAGAGTGAAGGGGAGTGGATTCTAAGCCACTAATAGACTACACTACAAGGCTTTCAGAACGTCACTAAAATCAATGTCGCTAATATATGTTACGATTTGACGTCAGAGGCCGCATTGTTTTTGTTTGGAAGTGATTATAAAGCTAAAAATACCTACATTATATACATTGAAGTTTTGCCAAGATTTTGGCATATCTTACGCAATTCGTATACGCCTATAATGCCATTTATTGTTTGGCTCTGTCATTAATTACATTAATTCCTGCGTCAATTGCACAGCGATCGATGACCATACACCAGAGGAATTTTGAATAGCATTCCAATAAAGACCTCAGTCGGAAGTCCGTTTCGGATAGGAATCTATTTAAATTTCGAATCGGTTATAGATTTTTTTTAATGTTTGACGAGTAGCAAAGGAGCGTACAGACCACCTGATGTTATATGGTCAATGCAGCTCTAACAAGAGCCTTACTTACGGGTGTACTCACAAACAAGACGGCCATCATAGTCATCAGGAGTAGCAACGCACGATCTTAGATAGGACTTGTCGTGTTCAAGGTTAGATGTGGATGTCTTTGGGCTGCAGTGACCACATTAAATGGCCTGGACTGAATTGCTAACTGAGCACACTCAGACTAATTGTTCTTAACGTTACAATAGATGAACCTCGGTATAATTTTTCTGTGTGTATTATCATTTCGGGGAACAAGCTGAATGAAATAAAGATATATAACATATCAGATATGTAAACGGTGTGCGTGGAGACACGCACGTACGTTGCGTAGACCTTGTGCCGTTCAAAAATAAACTCATTTACAAACAGAAAACAAGGACTGTTTTGTCGATTATATTTTTCTTCATGTCGTAATGTTTATTTACTGTTATATCCTTTTGATTTATGGTCTAGTAACTACTAACTAATCATTCACTTCAAAATACATAAAAACTGTGGGAGTGACACAGGTACATATTACTCGACTATTTGGTAGTTAATCAAATATAAATGTCATGTCATGTAAATTTATATTTGTTGAGTCAATTTCAAATATAGTACTTAATTTGACTTGTCATACCACAATATACAATAAAAATGCTAAAATTAATTGAAACCTTGAAAAAAGTAACAAAAACAATCTCAATGATAATTACGGAATTATTTAAGTTTAGTTCATCACTTAAATGTGATCTATGATTTAATTAAAATGAAATTACGTAACGAAACGAATGTACGTAGAACAAAATGATATTACATTATACATGAAAATATTTTATATATAAAGTGTACACTATAACATCATGGATGAAACTAATACCTCAAACGATCGTTACGGATTTGTCCGACATGACGGTTTGAAATTCAAATCGAATCGAACGCGTTCTAAATATAAACTTGACCAATGAGATCGCTTCTTTTGTTATTCGTTTAATTTTATACGCACGCTGCACGTGATTTGGGGGCTCGGCTCGCGGTTATCCGGGATTAAAATAGGATACCAAAGAATTAAACACCCATTTAGAAAATCGTTTTTTTTTTTTTTTAAAACAATCCCGTATCATATTTGTTTCATTGTGTCCACCGCTTATCCATTGAGTCTATTGAGTGATATATTAATTATATTAATCGTACTTAAATTTGTTAGGCTAAACTCAAGTTCTAAATTAACAGAAAAAAGCATCAGAGGTTTGAATAAAAATATATACATATATATATAAAATTAAGGATCATTTGATACATGACAGGATACTGGTTTCATAAATCTAGTAATTACTAAATCATATACAATTAAAAAATACGATATATAGTATTAGTGGTGGTAGAACAATCGTTCGTCTGGGGAAGTACCACCACCGCCCTCATAATCCGTCGTAAAGTAATTGTTGTGTTTCGCTTGGAGAGGTGCGGTCGACAGGCGCACATATAGCGAGGCGACCATCATAGTCCTCAGAAGTATTGACGCATACATATACAGCCTCAAACGGAACTTCGGTTTTGTTTGAGATTAGATGTGGGTGTTCATGGGCTGCAGTGACCACATCTAACCTCGAACAGGACTGAACGTATCTGGAGTCGTACGTAGTTAAGTTATTACTCCTGAGCACTAAGATGGTCACCTTGCTTGCAAGTGTACCAGACAACCATACCATATCCACTGTAATGGACTGCATCACGGCAGATTATGAAAACGGATCATACCACTGCTATAATAAGGGTCGAACTACGAATTTCTTTCATGTTATTCGCATTTCGCCGCGTCGTAAAATCTTTTTCTGACCAGCTCAAGCCGCCTTTGCGTCAATACATGTAGGAACGCCATAACTCGTTCCAAAAGCTGGACGTATCTACGATTTAAATCTATGGACTATTCTAGATGCGAACAATAGAACTGGCATAACGCGGATTTTTTAGAAAGTCTACAGTAATTAATCCCACCCGGGCCGCGATAATTCGTTTAACAGCTGTATTTAGTACGTCAACATCTTCAACATATTTTGAATATTTGAGTCTCGATATTAGAAATTTTCTGTTGAATGTTAGTATTTTTTCGGCCGCACGTGCGTTACAATTAGCCGACTAATATTACGTTGTTATAACGATGTTTTGCGTGTAATTGATAACGTAACACTGAAGCACAAAGGTCATATTTAAATAAGTCTAATTATGTTTTTTTAATAGACGTGACGTATTTTTATCTCTACCAACTGCACCCCACGTCCGCGTTGAACCACGAAGAGTCCTACCATCTGTAAAACTAACTTTACGGACTAAGTAGTACAATGCTTTAAGCAAATATTACATAGGTAGAGGAATATTATGCAGCAGGGGTGTAAAAGAGAATATTCTCATAGAACAATATAAAACAATAGAAGTGCGAAGGGGCGTGGTTCACGCACTCAATTGAATTGATCATGTTATGCCCAAACTTGCATAACACGCTAGTAGAACACATACAGTGAATTCATAGACACGCATTTGTGAATGTGTGAGTATTGTTGATTTTAGTTTTCTTATATTCGTTGTTATTACTGTGTGTAATTTTTCATTTGGATACGTTAAAATGTGTGTGACAGCAAGGACGACAACAGGCACGATAGAATTAGTCCGTGATAATAATTTTAGCTCTTTTATATTGTTCTGTGGATATGCTTACCGCGATATACATAAAAAACTATATAGTTCGAATCTCGATCATTTGAACATTGACGCCTGACGTCTGAAATGTCTACTGATCGACAGGTTAACACTACTCTTCTGAAATGTGTGCTTTAATAACTAAAATTTGATTCATAACAGCTCGATAACTTCACGTGGATGAAATGACAAACAAGCAACAAATAATAGTACTATCGCATTCATAATATTACTTTCTTTTTTATGTTTGTAAAGTAGCAAACGAGCTTGCAGGCCACCTGATGTAACGTGGTCACCACAGCCCATGGACACCCACGTCCAACCTCAAACAAAACCAAAGTTCCGTTTGAGGTTGTAAATGGATGCGTCACTACTCCTGAGGACTAAGATGGTCGCCTCGCTATATGTGTGCCTGGTAACCACACCTGTCCAACCGAAACACAACATTATTGCTGAAGATAACACGAAGTAATTTCAACGAAACAAATTTAAACCGTCCAGTCTAGTGCATAATAATTTTCCTCCATAAATAATGGGAATGATAATGATAAATTCAATGGGGACTAGACGTCTAGACGGGAAAAATATTGCTTAACTAACTATTATGGGTAGTAACATTGTCGACTATTGCGGAATGAATTCAAATTACACTCGTAGAAGTAATAAGGCAATTGATAAGACTTACGGAAGAAGCTTAGTTTAGATAACTGAACAAACTCCAGTCTATAGGTACTTTATATAAAATTACTTTTTATAGCTTAGAAGAAGCTAACTAGCGTGCAGTCCATCTGATGGTAAGTGAACGCTGGCGCCCATGGACGTCTGTAATAACCCGAAATAAAAAAGAACGTTTTCCACAGACATCCATTGTTATAGATACATACAAACACCAGGACACAAATATCCAAACCCAGAACGGAAATCAAAATTTATTATTCACATGTCTGTCTAGACGGAAATCGAACCCGAAACCCTGTGCATATCGGACCGATATGGTGACCGCTGCGCGCCGCGGATCGAGGTGTGGTTATTGAGTGTCCTTACAAGCGAGGCGATCATCTTAGTCCTCAGGAGTAGTGACGCATATACGTACGACTTCACGTAGAGCTTCAGTCCTCTTTGAGGTTAGACGTGGGTGTCCATGGATTACAGTGATCACTTAACATAAGATGACTTGCGCGCTCGTTTGCTACTCCTCTAACATAACATAATAGAAATGTTTCCTTATGCGAACTTATGTTAGAGCTAAAGATAATTTCAACTACAACAAAGGATAATGCCACATATGTACATTCCATTGACGCATTGCTCCGTCGTTAACGCGCATTGTCACGACGATAGTGGCATGACGCATTGTATAAATAATTCGACAGCATAACGGAAAGAAAAAATAATTTATTTATAATGGTTCGGTCACACAGCGGGCGTGGCGGGACGGCGACGCGACGTGAGCAGTTGTAATGTACTAGATTATATAGAAGACGTCACACAGCGCCGTCGCGCTCGGCGGTCGGCTAGCGGCCGCGTCCCGTCGACGCCGCGCTCGGCGTGAATAAAACACCAACGCGGCGGGCCGGGCGTAGGCGCGACGCGATATTTTGTGTTATATGAGTATTCATTGTAGTAGTCACAAAGATGGCGGGGTGGGAGCACGTCGGGCCCGACGGGACGTGCACGTTGTATTTGATTACAAAAATGGACAACGAAACAGTGGAAAAACTCCTTAAACATGTTCGAGGCGACGTTTTGTTGTATGAATTAAGTGACTACCAATACAAGAATGCTAGCCTTAAATCACTTAACATCTTGTTTCAAAATGCTCGTGAAATCACGCCGAGCGGGACGGTTGGCGCGGCGACGACGCGACCGTCACGCTCGAAGTGTGACATCCACGTCGCACCACCGTCCCGTCGGCGTTGCGTCCCGTCCGCAGTGTGACGGAATCTTAAGTAGCCTCCGCAGTTGAGTAGGCGACAGGCTATGACTTATTGTTCTCAGTTGATGAAGCAAAGTAATATGTAGACGAGTTGCTTGTTATCTAAATATAGATTGTGTATGGAAGTCAAATCATTAAAGGGAAATACGCTTTTACAATAAAATACCAGCCCATATCACAAATCTCTGAAAAGTTAAAACAAGTTATTATATAAGCGCTTTGTAAAAAAACGTGTTATAAAATAAATGATTACTTGGTCGATAAGAACGTTGGAACCTCGCACGCACCTCTGATTTTTTCTAAATTATGTATTAAAAATTTATAATCGCTCGCTTTACGGTGAAGGAAAACATCGTGAGTAAACTTAGATGCTTCAGAGTTCTGCTTGAAATTCTCAATGTTGTGTGAAGTCTACCAATCTGCACTTGGCCAGCGTGGTTGACTGTGGCCTAATCTTTCTTATCCCGTGAGGAAACCTGTGTCCAACAGTGGCACAGTAATGGGTCAATGATGATGATGATGAAAAGATACGATAAAAACCATTATTTTGTAGAATGTATAAATTCCACGATAACTTATACAACCGCATATGTTATAAATCATTTATTGTTAGGAGCAAGGTACGTATTCTTTATTGGCACGAGTGCCGATTACGTGGACATATAGGCTTTTCAATTTTTATACAGAAATTTAATGTAATTTTCTTAGAAATTTTACTGATAACGTTAGAGCTGTTACTCTGTAAAATTATATATATATGCGAAAAACTGCTGACCAAATCGGTTACACACAGTTAGACAGATACAAAATAAAATTGGGGGGTATACTTGTATACGCGCGATCCTAGTCGGAGGTGAAATTTCGTTGAAATATATTAAATTAAAAACAAAACATGTATAAGTATTAATTTATATGATATGCTTATTATGTATTAAATATATTTTAATGCACACTAAATTAAATTCTCCAGTCCTAGGCGTGCTGAAAGAAATTTCTATTTGAAATAAGTAGAGCCTTTGTGCAATTTCCTCTTTATAATTTTTCAGTTTTAAGAATGTACACTTAATACATAAATTGTTCAATAAAAATATTAAATAAAAACATGTATTGAAGTCTAAAAGTGTGAATAAGATTTTTATATTGATAATTTCTGTTTAGCGGCTGGCTTAAGCCTGTCGTTTTCATGTGACGTCGACGCATATTAAAATTTCATTCTTATCTAAACTAACATAACAGACTTAAAGAAGTAAAACTTAAATAAATGAAGTTGTACGTTTTTTGTATCACACAAATAAGGTCTAAACTCGTAGTTTAAAAAATTACAGTTAAAATTACAAATAAAATTAAATTCTGCAGAATTTAATTTTATTGTGATGTACTACAGCTGCTCATACAATCCACTGTGAATTTGTGGTGACGAAGAGGTGCGGTGGTGAAGAAGAAGAAGGAAGAGGTGAGGCGACCATCTTAGTCCTCAGGAGCGGTCACCCATTTATATACGGCCTCAGATGAGGCATAGTCCTGTTTGAAGGTAGATGTGGATGTCCCTATGGACATCACATGTCCCTATGGACATCCACATCCACCCTCAAACAGGGCTAAGCCCCATCTGCCTATGCTGCAGTGTCCACTTAACATCAAGGGGTATGCGCGCTCATTTGCTACTCTTCTAACAAAAAGTATCGTATATTATGTTATCTCATCTTAATTCTGACGATGTCAGTATGTAGGAATATCTTCTTACATTATATTTAAAAAGAGCTTTGTATAGAAAAGAACGAAATAGAAAGCTCACATTTCCAATAGCTGGGGAATGTGTGGGCTCAGGAATGTTGCACGGCTATATCTAATAAGCAACAAGCTCAGACTTGCTTTCTCCGCTCATAATATATAGTGGTGATGTATGGCTGTAGAGTCGGTCCACTAAAGGTGTGTTCACACATACGTCCGTCAATACATTTGTTTGGACGAATAGTTGTTGATAGTGTATTTATAGCATAGATAAAGTACACTATATCTGCCGTCCTAAAGCTATAAAGCGGTTATAGTCTAAAATGAAATTTTAACAAATTAATTCTTGGTTATAACTAGACGTTATATGTAAGAGTTTGAGATATCAAAAATAGATATAATAGAGCACTTTCAAATAGTGAAACTTTTGATTGGTATTTTACTGATTACGAAAACTTCAAAATGTCGACACCTGCTAGAAGTTGGATAATGGGTTAAGAACAGCAGATATGGTGCGTAAGCACTGCCGCCAATAGACATCTGTGATCAACATCATATAGGATCCAACTGCTAAGGCGGCCCCCGATACAATATCTCCAGTCAGTGTCTCTCCCTTACCACAGCCTTCAAACCTGAACACAACAATATTTTGCCGCTGTTTTAAGGCAGAAATAGTTATGACGGCTGCAGCGGCTAAGTCAAAACACGAAGGATTCTGCCAACTTTAAAAAAGCTCACGTTAATTTGCTGACACCCTTTTTATGCCTCACAACGGAATATGAATAGCTTACGTTTACGAATTAGTTAAATAATACGTTATAAGAATGACCAATTACTTATGGCTGTTTTGTTAACGTGAACAAAACTTCTTAACTTTATAAGTGGTAGAACTAAAGTTCGTCCGTGGCGCGGTTACCACCTACACTTTAAACGAGGCGACTATCTTAGTCCTTTGTAGTAGTAACGCATCTACGTGCGACCTCAGATGGGACTTCAGTCCTGTTTGAAGTTAGATGATAGTGTTCATAGGCTGCAATGAGCACTTACCATCAGTTGTCCCGCACGCTAGTTTGCTACTCTTCAAACTAAAAAAAACTTTGTAACAATTTATGTGACCCGAAATGAAATGTATTTATTCGAACAGGAATTATAAAATTGTACCGTTATTAATGTCGCAATAAACAAATTGTTTCCAATGGTGGCCGACTGAAACCCTTAAACCGGTACGAAGTGGTAGTAATCTGTACAGTGTACTGCGACACTTAATTCTGCATTATACCAGTAGTGTACACTGCATTACTGATATCAAACTGTATCGTAATTTTAAAGTACATTGAAATTTCATTTGTTTAATAGTCTTATTAGACTCTTACAAGACTGTAATCTTACTTATAAGGTATTCTAACTTAGTCTTTAAATGGTAATATCTTTCTGTTTGAAGTTGATTACAGCTGCCCATCAAACGGATTGCACGGTCGTTTGTTACATCTATCAAATATTACGCAGGGTAGATATTTTTTCTCATTTCACTAAATGTTCTTCAATCACAGGCATGAACTTTTTATGTTTAAAGAATATTAAACGAGCATGCAGACCGCCCGATGGTAACTGGTCACTAAAACCCATGGACACCCACATATATCCTCAAACGGGATTGAGGCAATGTCTGAGGTCGTACCTACGTTTGAAGAGTATTAACACATTGACTGCGGAAAACACACCTGTCGTGTTTTGCTATGCGCGTAACCCGTGCAGCTCCCACGCATACGGTGTGTGCCGCCATACTGGAACGCGCCTGTAGCGTTACGCGCCGCACGGGTGGATTGTTTCGAATATTAGCCGCCGCGGTCAAGGTGTTAAACGAGCATGCTGGCCGCCCATTGGTATGTGGTCACTACAACCCATGGACACCCACATCTATCCTCAAACAGGATTCAGGCCGCCTGAGGTCGTACGTAGTACGACGGACAATCTTGTCTACGACGCGAACTACTACTACTCCTGAGAACTAAAACTGTCACCTCGCTATAAGTGTACCCCGTAACCACACCTATCCAACCGAAACACGAAAATTACTTCACGGATTATGTGGGTGGCGGTGGTACCTCCGCGGTCGGACCACATTTATACCACCAACTTTGTATTGAATATTGAAAAATTTTGTTCCAAAATTTTGTGCAGAGCACCTATTTTTTCAAATTTTACTAAAATGTCTTTAACCAAAGGGCTTATCCAAACATTTTTGTATTTCCTGGGTCGTCATAAACTGGCCTCTCTACTGTAAATTTCCAATGGACGCAGGTGAAAAACTAGCAAAGCTATAAACTGTCCATCCCCAATTGCCACAGACTACTCCTTTTATACTCACGAAATAGATGATCGTCACAATACCAAACGTGGATATCTTCATAATTATAGGCAATTACTCTCTTATTTCGTTAATTCTTCTACCGTTTAGGGGTTAGATCGGTTATGTGGTTTCTACCCACTAAAACCCTCGGCAGCCACCCGGCGCATGTAAAGAGGTTCCGGGATATCTAGTGGACGCACCGGTACCCTTGTACTACTCGGCGAATTCAGAACCGTCTTCTTTGGATAAGTCAATATCAAACTTGAACACCGCAATAATATGCTTAATACTGTTTCGCGTTCATACAAAATAACGAGCTCGTTGTGTACAGTAAAAACTTTTTCATTTTCACCTATGATACCAGCTAACTGTGATCGAGCAATAACCAGATACGCTCCACTTATGTGATCAATGACTGCGGTACAAGCGATTAAAACACCATCAATAAAGCTTTTATGCAGCGTGGCTGATACGGGGGCCACTTATGAAATGGAACCCAATTTTCTGGACCATTGGACTTATATTGCAACGACGCTGTGTCGCTAGATAGCACGTACCGTATTAGTGTAGCGGGTCGTATTAATGGCAAACCGTAGACGAAGTAAAGAGATGGACTCCTAATACATACATGTAATATCTGGACCTTTTAGTAGAAAAAAATCTCTTAACGCTACCCTAAAAAATGTTTATCTGTTAAAAGATTTCTTATATTATAGAAGTAGAAAATGACTATGCATACCAACTAATTGTAAATGGTCACTGTCGCCCATTAGCTTCAGTAATCAACCCCAAGTAGGAAAACAGTCTTATATAAAGTAGACCACAGATAGACTCTGACTAAATGGGAACGCCTCGGGTAAATGTCTCTCTTACCAAGCTGTTGTAAGGTAGCGGTGAGGCCTTCTGTGTTGAACCAACTTCAAAAAAAATGATATCTTTGTGAAAAATTTAAAAGAAAATTGGTATCAAATTTCATCGCTATTGTTTTTCTTTCTTTTTAGTCATCTCTATCTGACACATCATAATATTATATGGATGTAGGAGCGCAGCAAACGAGCGTGCGTGCCACCTAATTTTAAGTGGTCACTGCAGCCCACCGACATCCATATTTAACCTCAAACAGGACACTTTTTGAGTAGGAAACACCGTAGCAAAGAAGGAAAAAGGAAAAAAGTATAGGGTGTACATAGTATACATTATGCACATTAGGAGTCTGTTAGATTACTAGGTCCATGTGGTCATCTGACGAACGGTCGAATGTAGCTTTTCCCCGGTAGTTTCTATTTCATATGCGCGTATTAACCCTCTTTGTGTGTGTGGATAATCGCTATTCATCTAGTACAATCCCACCTGTAAGACAACTTGGAGAGAGTATACGTAAAATGTATATTGGCTGCAATCCTTTTAATGTCCCTCTACCTAGCAAGAGTCTCTTCACTGCCATTGCGGTGATGGCAATATTGATATATCGTAAATATTATATTAGAACCATTTCTCGCAGATGTCATAGTCGGCGAGTAAGGGATTAGATTTAAATGATATGCTGGAGCTTCCCCCAGTTTATTAATCTGTTGCGGTCAAAATTCCCGTTCTAGGGAAGGCATATTTCAAGCGGTAGACATCTCAATAGATAATATCTATGACAAGTTAATTAATAATTGGAAAGGCCCATTACTGTCACTCTGCCGGGCACGATCTCTCTCAACGAAAAGGGCTTAGGGGTTAATCTTTAAGTCATAGGTTATGACATAACCTATGGTTATGTCGTAGGTTATGGTTATAAGTAGACCCAAGTATGCTTTGATAAACATGGTACGTAATATTTAGAACTTCCTGAGACTCTTTAAGTGGTAACATTTGCGTTTATGTGAGTAAGAAATACCCATGACTGAAGGTCTGGAGTATACTTTTTTATACTCCACAGTACTCCACCACGCTGCTCCAGTGCGGATTAAGTGTTTTTGCTTTCGGAATTTTTTGTTTCTAAAATTAGAAAATTAAATAATTTGTCTTGTTCACTTAAGCTAACATTGTAATTAGTGATTTTTTATATTATGTAACGAGTACTCCCGATTTGCGGTTTTTGAATTGCCAATATTTCCATCCGCAAATCGTGAGTACTTGTTACATAATATAAAAA
>DWKL01000889.1:0-16349 GCA_018249415.1 Phareas burnsi | reverse complement strand
CAGGCACACATATAGCGAGGCGACCATCTTAGTCCTCAGGAGTAGTGACGCATCCATTTACAACCTCAAACGGAACTGGTTCTGTTTGAGGTTGGATGTGGGTGTCCATGGGCTATGGTGACCACTTAACATCAGGTAGCCTGCATGCTACTTTACAAACATAAAAAAAAACTCGTATTACATGTAATCAGCTCATGAGTGCATGTACCTACCTTCCCTATTGACGTCTAAATATGAAAGTGTCAACATATATCCTTCTCTAGGATGCAAGTTGTGTCCTTCACATATCGATCAAATTGGTTCACCTCTTTTGATGTGAAATGGCAACACAGTAACTTTCGAATTTATAAGTATTCATGTATACTTAACCAAAGCCAAAAAGTACTAATTAGCATTAAGCCTAATTATGAATCTTATTAATCTTCTATAAAGAAATGCGTTATAAATAATAAATAATAATAAATCATCCATAACATTTTATAACTTGGTACCATTTTGCTATGTCGAATTTCTAAATGCAACGTAAATATATTTAGAGTTCCTGACGAATTTAATATCAACTGTGATAAAGTTTCTTTGTATTTTGCAAATAATACATTTTAACATTATATGTAGTATGTACTCTTTTACATTATGTCACTAGATTACAAATATGTCGCCAGAAACAAAATTGCTCATTATTATCTACCTGAAACATCGAACGTAATAACTTAATTCTAAGAATCAAACTAGGTGAAACATACATAAGAAGATACAATAGGTAATCAGATAGTTATTAAAAGGTAAAATGTAAATAAAAATTTGATTAAGTCTTAAAGGGCACGAAGGCATATTTATAAACAGATATTTAAGGTAAAATTACAAATTAGTGTTTCACGGTCCATCATTCGTAAATACAATAATTTCTATAATATTTTTTCGTACTAATTTTATATCGACAACTTCTTTATTAATACCATATGGGCACATGGGTCTTGGTTGTGGATATCTATCAACTCTTGACATAGAAATAAGACTTACTACGTCACCATTCAGTACTTACATCTTCACGATTCTCCATTGTATTTGTGGTGGTTTTGACTAACATTTTATTATAATTTATATATTTTGTATTGTATATTTTATATTACTGTATCCATGGGTATTTTTACTTATATTATCTTCCTCGTATATTATGTTTGTTTTTCAGTTTCCTACTAATTTGTTGGTGGATATGGTTTCATGTCATGGTGTATTGCAGTGTAACCCGCGAGGCGAGATGTTCGCCAGCATCTCAAGCTCTCTCATGGAAAAATTTCGATTCGACAGTTCTATCAGTGGCGACAGTAGCTTTCAGGTTCGCCTCGCTTTTGCTCTCAATGTTTCATTTCCGTTTTATTATTTTAATATTTGTGCATATCATTAACGCTACAAAAGACACCTATCATGACTCATATCATTAAACCGTTTTCATTTTAGTATTTATATATTAATTTACACTAAAATAACTTAACAGTTCATCTTATTATTTAAAACGAACGACCTTCCATTCTTTTGTTCACTAACGCCATCTACCTCTGATCCAAAGAACTTTTTCGATACACTTACATCACGATAGATGCCGTTGAAACCTAGTGGGAACTATGTGATTCATCTATACTATGATTTCCTGAATTACCAACTATCTAATTTCTTTTTCAACAGTTTTGTTCGCATCTTAGGGCTTTTTTTATTAATTCTCTCACTTAAAAATACTTACGCTTGTGCAAACCAACGAAATAGGTATTCAATTTCATTTAAATAAACTTAAAACGTCTTTTAGGGTTCCGTAGCCACATGATAAAAACAAAACCTTTATAATTTCGTCTTGCCTGTCTGTCCTTATTACATAACCATTTGACTCGGAGATTATTACCACTATATAGAAGTTATTTTGAAGATGAAATTACAAAGATAAGGGTTTTTTATCCCTCAATTAGATGAACTATTAAAATAATAATAGTTTTTTATATATCTATGAATAGTTCTTCAAAAATGATATATTTGTTTCAAAAGAACTTTTACTTAATAGTTGGTGAGATATACGCCTTAAAATAATAAATATTGTATCTCCCTCCCTCCTTCCTAATTTTTCAACTATGAGGTGGAAAATTTAGAAAAACATAGAACCCAAAAACAGTAATAGCTTGAACAAAATTGGTTTCAATAGGATATGTTTAGTAATTTTACAGATATTATATATTTTATATTACATGCTATTTTGAGTTTAGCAACCGCAGAAATAAGTTGTTTTTTCACTACCTAAGAAATACTATGAAATACAAACTTATTTTTGGTGCCTATGAAATGAACATTGTGCATGCGTAAATATTTTATTCTATTTATTATTACCTAAAGTTATAGATAATTTGAACCGTATACGGTCATTTCAACTACGGAACCCTTTACTGTGCGTGATAAGATTCGCATCTAGCTGCTTCTTTATAATTTTCCATACTATATGTTTTCAAATAGCAATCAATTTATGTCTAGAATTATTTTTTCCGAACTAATTGTTATTATTCATCAGATAATGTGTCTGTTGTCCTCTTATTAAAGTGGTAGTAACCAAAGACATGTGCAATAAGTATCTGAAAATAACATAGAGTATAATAAGTGCAAGTATATAAAATAGTCCAGTTTCATATAATATTTAGCGTAAGTGTATTATTATTAGTTCCGCGTAACGTCCCCAGAGGAGTCAGATCGTAGACTCGCATATACAAATAGATGGAAAGTCCGAAGTACTTGGCTCGCATTCACAACTAGTCTTCCTATACACTGGCCCCATAGTACGTTGGTCCCGCGGGATGTGCAAGTAGTAAAGATAAAATAAGACCATCGCCAATGTGTGTGTAAACGTTCACGCTGAATTGCGTCAATCGGTTTAACTACGCTCTTTATTCCCCCGTCCATACAGTCATTCCCTCTGCGCATTGAGCATGTGTGAGTGCACTATATTTATTTCACTCCCCTATGTGTGTACGTGCACATACGGCGGCCATGTGTGTGTTGCCAATGTGTCTACTCAATTTGTCACTTGTTCTCAAACTGTATTACTTTTAAGCAAAACAAACATTTTAAACTTCCTTTAGCGTTACAAATTAACGAACTTTACTGATAGCATTTTAAAAGCCTTGAAATTAATAAGTGATTAACGCATCATTAAAGATTGTGTGTGTTTGTAATTATGTTAATTAGACTTGCACTGGTTGGCCCCCTTGGGGTTCGATTTCCTAACGCCCATTTGAGAGTTGATAACAGTCGGAACCGAACTTTCGTATCGAAAACAAGTAGAAATAGTTATGGCCATAGCGCGCATGTTAAATTTATATATTGTTATAAAGTTTGAGATTCATAGGCAGTAGCTAATATTAAAATTAATATCCTCGCTGCCCCAGTAGCGCCCAGGGCGTCGGGAGTGAAGTCCACAGTGTTGTGTATTTCGTTGCAATGAAGTTAATCACATGTAACTTTTTAAATAAGGTCATTCCGGGATCATTGCAAGCTCTCCTAATTAATTGCGTGTGTGTCAGATAATGTTATTACCGGACGTTATAAAATGTTTGGGTGGTAGTAAAAACATTCAATCGAAAAAATATTCGTTGTATAAGTTGTTGAAGGGTGATTTAGTGAGGACATTTTGAGACATCGGTACAAAGTGCTATAATCGAAAATGGGCGTGACAGAATTTGATTGGGATTCCTGTAATGGATATTATTCAGTAAGTTGTGTATTGTATAAGATGTTATCTAAATGACTTGCATCTCATTTACAAGACGATCTTTGATTTCTTTATGATATAATATGATATTAGATATTTTACATATTAGAACATTTTTGTGAATGTAATAATAAGCAATCGTTTGTTTATATTCTATTTGGTTTTCGTATCTCGTCAGTTGCTGCACGTTGCTTTATTGTTGTTAGTTTTATAATATGTTTCAATGTACCCCCATTAAATCTCTTATTCGTATAAGTATCACTAACAGATACGGAAAGTAGAATAAAAAATTTCTTAGAAACAAATGGAGCATTATGATGTGTCGCTGTTTGATTTGTGACCTCATTTACAGCAGGAAAAGGAATTAAATTGATGATAACGCTCGCTTCGCAGCATGTGTCATGCCCTGAAGTGTAGAATAATAGTATGTAGAAACATTGATACGTTTAATATAAACCGTATAATTTAAAGTTCACGTATACTATATACTTTTCAATTGTCTTATCGTTATCGCGAGTATAACGACTAATAATAATATAAAGAAGTGGTAAGTTAACGTAATCACCATACTCACGTATCGCTTTCTATTTAATATAAATGCATCAGATAGTTATTTTAGGTCCGAATCTAACAGCACCGAGAATAATTCGTGCACGGTGCAAATGTTTATATTCTAACGCTTGAAGCGTTTCGAAATCTTCCGGCAACCATTACAAGCGCAAGCGAACATACTGCTACTGCCACACGTACAATATTCTAATTTAACACCACCGAAACACTCATGAGACAATACTGCTCTTGATACCATTGAATTTGATCTGTAAACTCGTTATCAATGTAAATATTTGGATAATGAGTAACTATGAATACTGTTTACTACTCATTAAATAATTATATTTATTTCCATTTAGGGTGAAGAATCCGTCGGTTCGATCAACACTATGTCGATATGTAAATCGGAGCTTCTGTTCTCTCCGGTAAAGGAAGGTGCGCATGGCGTTCATTTCAGTGTGGATAGTTTAGATTGCGAATTGCCTACGGAGCAGGACCTCATACTTACGTGCCAGGCTAACAAAGACAACTACACCATCGCCTTCGAGGGCAGCCTCACCATTTACTCCGAGGACAGTGAGTGCGCTGAACCTGCCGTCAATCCAAAACATGGTAATCATTAATAAGATAACAGATAAGCTTGGATATAAAATTAGTAATGGCTGGGTGATATAATGTTTGCCGAATACAACGCGATGATTCATAGCATACCTATTCGTGATAATCTCATAGTGAATATTGTAATCTTTTTTCAGACAAACTGGGTAAGGATAATTTAGTAGCATTAGATAGTGATGAAAGAACGCGCAGGAATTTAGAATTACTAGAAAGATGTAAGAAATTAACAAATAAGCTAACAACCTCTATGGCTAGAAGTGATTTAGGATTAACTACGTGGAGTAAGCTTAAGAAACAAAGTAGCGAAACACCTTTACGGAGGTAATTATTGATTTGTAATTCAAACTTTATTTTTTATATACTATGGGGCTCTAGTGTACTACTAACTATTATCATTCATTATAGGCACCCATCCGGAAATAACAATGAAGACTCAAACGAAACGACTGATGCCACAAATGATATGAATAGTTCTGTAATTAAAAGCCAAAGTTTGCCTAATTTATACCGAAGAAAACTCATGAGTAGTTCTATCAATTCTGCAGCGCTTAGTAATTCGACGGTTTGTATTAGTTACACATTGAAAATTATTAAATCTGTTTTACATTACATAATTAAAAATACATATATATTTTTAGGTTGACTCTTTTACCGCGAATCATAAGCTATCGGGTAATTCGACGTGCATGAAAGTATACGATGTCTCACAAAATAGATCAACACTTGGAAGTCAACATTCAGAACCTATGAGTACTTCCTCTACTGAAAATCAAACATCTTCTGATAAAAGTCAACCAAAACAGTCATTCAATTTGGTAAAACTATTCATGAAACAAAAAAGCATGAGTAATGATGGAATTGTTGGAATGGATCAATTAGACAGATCGGAATGTTGGCCTTCCAGTTCAGGGGGTGAAAGTGGCGAATCCATGGGAGAGCAAAAACTTGGGGATTCAAAATCGATTTCAGCAGACCGACCCCAAGCTGAGTTACCATGTGACACTGAAGATACGAATACTTCAGCTGTCTATGATGAAATCCGATCAATTAACCCATATAACAGAGTATACGACGAAGTAATTGAGGAAGAAGAGAATCTCGATGGAGCCAAATTAAGTGGCAGTGACACAAATTTGTATGCTATTGTCAACAAACCACATATAAAGAGAGCTAATATGAGTATAAATAATAGTCCGTGCAAAACTAGAGGTAGGAAATCATGTTCTTCGCAATCGTCAGCTACGAGCGTAAGCATCTCAAGCTGTTCTGAATCAGATGGCACACAAATTACAAGAATGAACAAAGGACCGCTAAGAGAGTCTTGTGACCATAAGTCCACATCTACACATTTAGAAGCTGATACATTGGATAAGAGTATGCAAACATCAAATATCCAAGTGTCGACAATTTCCCATGAGCGAGAACTTCTCAAAGTAGTTGAGCCGTCTTTCTTAGAAAAATTAAAAGAGGGGGATTGTGAAAAGCCCGTATTTGTACTCTATCCAAACTATACACTACCAGACATTAGTTTCTTAAATGGTAGACCAAATATTTACTTAAACCCGCTAAAAGTAAACATTTCTCCCAAAGCGAATGAAACTAAAAAGACACGAATGCAAGTTAAAGGAAAACGGCCCTTCTCCTGCAATGATGTTGAGATTTTAAAGAAAAAAGGTTTAGGTCACATAAAAGATTGGGACTCTCTTAACTTCTTATTGCCTCTCGAATGCAAGCAATTGTTGTCAGAATTGCCGGAATTAGCACAAATAAAAGAAAAAGAAGGCGTATCTAAATGTAGCGATAAATATTGCAATTCATCACCTTCGTGTAAATCAAAGAACAGGCCGATGAGTTGCGACTGCAACAATTTGGCGGGAAATAATACTGCTGTATCTTCTAGTTCAAGCACGGCTACTCAACCTTCATCGGGATACCGAGGATCATCTACGATGTTGACTGATTCTTCTGCACAGAATAGTCCCGCTCCTGCTGGAAACTTTAATCCATTATTTGTATATCGCTATGATAGCGCTACAAGTTCAGAGGCTAGTTGCGTCAATAACGACGGACAAAGAATTATTCCTACTATACCGAAACGATCTTTGTCATTGGCCGATCAGAATCGAATGGCCAAACAAGGAGAGTTAGCTCCTCCGAGACCTCCATTACCAAAGAGTATATTACGTAAATCCGTGGATAAAACTCGCAAGTCTACTAGTCATACAAAACGTTATAGTATGTTTGAAATGGATGAGTTTATGCAAGATCCTATTGTTTGTGCTACGGCTGCTGTAGAACATAAAACTAAAAGAAGATCGTTACAAGAACCCTATTATCTACAAAACCAAAATCTCGATTACAGAAAGAATAATGATTTAGCCGCTAAAAGACTATCACAGCAATTCTTAGATGCTGCCGAAAAAGATGCTGAATACAACGAATATTACCAAGACGAAGGCGTTGGTACAGAAAGTAGTCTTGAATCAGGAAAATCAAATGAAATTAAATTTCATAGACCGCATACGCCTCCTTTACCAAAACCAAGAACGAAGAAAATGGAATATATTGATTTTCCGCCTCCAGGGGCTCTTATTAGTAGCGCAGATTTGCAACAGTTAGAAGAATTCTTAAAACAAAGCGGATTCAACTGCCAAAATATGGACGAATGGGATCAAAATCAAGTTCAAAAGGTAAGAAGTCAGGTTACCAAGTTTCTCCAAATGAAACGCTCTCAAGAAGAGAATCAGAAGTCTACAGATTCTAGCGCTAGTAGTTGTAATAGCAAGAAATCTGTGAGTTTTGCGCAAAAAACAGAAGGTAAAACAGAGTGCCAAGCGTCGCAAGTGAAAGCTATGGAAGAGCTTAAGGTAGTCAGTCTTGCAACTCCACCTAATTCTCCTAACATTTCTGCGGTGATCGCACAAAGACATTATCAGGTAATAGTATCTCTTTCCTCGCTGTTCTCCCTCGCATCACATTGCCCGTTGAGTTCTGTGAGTATCCTTGGTTTCTGATTTATTTTTTATTTTTCTACGAACTGACCTTTACTCCTACCTACGCTTATATTAAAGCTATCTGTTCTCACAGCGCAGTTCTTTTTTTTTGTAGCACATGTTTCGTGATTGTCCTTTTGTTTATTTTTTTCACTCGCCATTATCAATAACGTCCTTTGCTACATTCGTTACTTTTTAAAATCACCCATCACTGCTTATCTTTTCACTTTAAGGCCAAGAATTTAGCAGAAATACCTATCTGCGAAGAAGGAGAAGTGAGCCCTGATGAATTCGGAACTCCTACGCTTCATGAAGGAAGAGCTAAATATGATCTGATTGATGTATCACAGAAAAGAGGTATGTATTGTTCTTCAACTCTAAAATCGAAATAGTATGAACATGATAGGATCTTTTATTTATAAGAACTGTTTCATATCTTCAGCTCTAGTCTCAAACGTAACGGATGCTGTGGAAATGTTAATTCAACACTTCTCGCCTGCAACAGACCAGGCTGAGTTAGCATTCTTGGGTGATTCAAAGCAGTCACCAGCTTGCGCCAAAATCGCGCTAAACGCGCTGTGTCCAGCTTTGTACGCGATATTCAGAGATGGCCTGAAAGAGAGCATCGAAACCTCCTTTGGATCTGTCAACAATTCCGTTTGGCAAATGGTAGAAGCAACAGCTAGACAAGGTATGGTAACTGCTAATTAATGATGTCTTCGCTTTTTTAAAAAAATGCTATATAATGTAAAACTTTTCATTGTACTCGCCAAATATTTATTAACTATATCAACACTAGACGGGAAAACCATCGATATTTTGACTGACCATAGACATTAGTTAGCAGTCTTAGCTCTGTACATCCGGTGCACTGTATGCCTGTTAAATATTTTTATGTAAAAATATAAAGGCATTTAAAGAAATCAGAGCCTTATCAATAGGAATGTCTGTCAGACAAGCTTAAATTATGCTCACGGTGTACGTATCAAAATATTTATCAGAAATTATTTCTTCGTTGCATGTATTTACACGGTGAACTGTTTCAGGCCCTATAACTAAATCTCTTAACGAGCTGGTACTGAGAATAAACAGTGAAGATGCGGTTACCGAAGGACTGGTCAAGTTTAACGCATTTATTTTGGGCCTTCTAAAGTGAGTATAAATAAGACGTTTATTTCAGTTAGAACTAAACCTACGACCGTAATTGTATTTATCCCTCAAACACAGTTTGTAAAATCTTCACAAATGTATGCTAAGGTTATAACAAAGTATAATTCAATCATTTACATATCAGAAATAATCTCTAAAACTACTAGACTGATTCTAATAAGAAAGCTGTGATACTTAAAATGGACGTAGGCTTTGTTTAGTTTTCAAACTCCCGTGTAAAGTTAGTTAGTTGAGTATTAAAGAAACGCGACGGGTGCCACGAGCGGGTAACTATTCCTTTTTAAATATCAACTTTAATATAGATTTCATAAACATTTTTCAAATTTCAAAACGGGATCTTCAAAACAAAAGTAGTTATTTGATTTTAATTACTTTATTATTTGTACACAGCGCGCAATCCGTGGATGCATGGGTCTCTTATGTGAGGACAAGGGAGTCGATTCTGGAAAAGCATTACGGACCCGATTCCCTCATACTAGCGGGATGCATCGGCGAACCGCGATGTAGAGCCCTCTTGGATACGTTACTGGCCAGCCTCGAGCCTTTGAGACTATTGCCCTTCTCTCTGGACCTTATGTTTGAAATGCGAGAACTGCACAGAAGCTTCAAGAGAATCGAGAATGACATGAGAGCAGCCAGTCGGGTACGTTGACCTTTAAGATAAACACTAACAAATCATTTGAACTCGTAAATATATAATCTGACAAGTACATACATGCCGCTCGAGCCTCGATATCACTTTACTACATACTGACTATCGCCTCGAATCTAAGCAAACGTCGCTTTATTTGCATTTTATTGTTTATTGCATGTGCTTTGGGACCACATTTCACAGCGAACAAAGACAAATTTAGCGTTTACTTTCGTGCACAGCTTTCATAAAATGCAAATAAAGGCACAATCGAACCGCCAATGTCTGCCGACAGGCGAAACTGTCAAGGACGATCTACTATTTACATTCTACTAACGCTTAATGGCATGTTGCATGATGTTAAAAAACTTTCATGTATTTAACAGCCCACTTCGATTAACACTCCGCCACTAACACTCAACCAGCGGAACCTCCTGAAGTTGGTCCGTTCGATGCAGTCGAGCGGCCTGTCCAGCGACGATTGCCAAACCAGCGTCATTATGAGACACAAGGAGCCCAAAAATAAAGAACCATCGACCCCCGACCTGCTGAACGATTCGGCCAACGTTAAAACCACACTGGAAAAGAACAGGCCGCGGTCGTGTGTCAATCCGACCGCCATCGGTTACGACATATGTCCCAATAACAGCCGAATAGAGTTAGAGACCAACAGGAGATGGTCGGGAGTCCAGCTGGGCTCGAAACTCATGCAAGCTTTCGATCGCCTAGTCTTCGATGACAGTGACGATTACACAGATAGCTTAGAGAACAATAAACCTGCCAAACCAGCCGGCAATGACTTAAAGGTAACTCGGGGGGGCCCTTGTGTGGATATTGAATGTGCTTCCTGTAGCGGCTTGTTTTCTTTGTCAATTTATGTTTAAGTTACATTGTCGTTATGTGCGAACGCTTTCGGCATTTAAGTTTATTTTTGTTGAGCTTAGTTTGTGTTAGATTCGAAATCGAGTGTTTGTTTTTATGTGTGCACCTTACCATTTGTTTCCCTCACCGTTTTCTTTATTATGGTATTTATAATTGAGTTATTTGTTTCGAAAGATGGTTTATGCGATATGGAATATTTAGTTTTAATCTACTTAACACGTCGACTGCGGCGCTAATATTGTAAACGATCCACCCGTGCGGCGCGTAACGCTACAGGCGTGTCCCAGTACGGCGGCACACACCGTATGCATGCGTGCCGCACGGTTGGCGCGGATAGTAAAACATGACAGGTGTGTTTGCCGCAGTCAACGTGTTAAACATATACATAATTATGAAGAAAACACGCGACCACAAACTGACAAGTCTTGTGGTTTATGTATATGATATTCCATCAGTCAAGTAATGACGCATAGCGCTGGCGGCCGTTTACGCAGTTGCTGGTACATTCAATACAATTTCTGGGAAGGTCCCAACTGGAAAATATAATACAAACCCGGAAAACAGGACAACTAACGACCTGTCTGGGTAATTAATACGTAATTAATACATCGTAGATATATAGTTCGGTATATTAATTATTTTGTTTTCTCTGGAGTATTATGCATGCTATTGACAATGAAATTATGTGAGAATTTTATATTTGTATTGACATTAAAAGTTTCTCTGTGTAGCAGAATTTCAAATATAGATATAGGTATAGAGAATTTTATATTTATATTGATTTTAGAAGTTTCTCTGTGTAGCAGAATTTTAAATATAGATATAGGTATAGAGAATTTTATATTCATAATGATTTTAGAAGTTTCTCTTTATAACAGACTTTCAAATATAGATATACCTAAGTATTTGAAACCTACTTCTGTCATATATGTAGATTGATGTGTTTACTGATGAAATATTTTTCATTTTAGAATTTCCTTTAAACCTTACGGAAATATGTATCTACAAATGCCTTAAACATAATTTTATTTATAAACAGTATCATAATATATTTCCTACGAAAAAGTTTTAAAAGATGAAGGCAGATAAACGTGCAACTTAATGCATTTAACTAGTGAATTCTAGTTAGTGGATATCTAAGTTGTCACCCATTATTATCCTATTTAAGTAATGTCGATCAACGATAGAAAATATTGTTTTTTTTTTCTATTAGAGATACGTAGTAATATACGTATGTTAGATCGTAGTAGACATTCCGTGGAGTGTACCTTCCTGTTAGATTTAGATACATAGTACAGCGACCGTTCAGCAGTCAGCATAGCAACTAGCCGAGTGTAATGGAATTTACCATTGACCTCATGTAAATAGTCTGTCCTTTATAGTTGGTTCTAACAGTGGTCGTGTGTTATAGCTGGAGTGTAGTGGCGATGAGCAGTGGCGGCCCGGCTCTGCCAACAGCGTCGCGAGCGGCAACACCGGCAACGGCAGCAACAACTCGGGCGGCAAGTTCCGCCGGCTGCAGCTTAAGTGGGAACTGCTCAGTAATGCCGAGAGTCCTGTCACTCCGTCAGGTATGCTTTAGACAAATGGTATAAACAGAACAATTTAATATTATAGCTACAGCCATTTTTCTCGAAGATTATTCGCAATACATGAATGAGATTTGAAACGATGACTTGGTTCTATGAACCGCCATACAATGGCATAGTGAAGTTATGAAACAAAAAATAAGGTATTTTATTTTTAGGACATTACCTTGTAAAGCAGTGATGGCCTAGTGATTAAGATTCCGGAATCTCACACTGGGTGTTAGGGATTCGAATCCCGTACCCAATTCTGATTTTTCGAAGTTACGTGCGTATTAGAAATTAATGATCACTTGTTTTAACGCTGAAGGAAAACATTGCGAGGAAACTTACACATCTGAGCGATTTCTTTGTAAAGTTCTCGAAGGTATGTAAGGTCTACCAATCCGCACCTGGCCAACGTGGTGAACTATGGCCTAACGTTGCTCATTTTGAGAGGAGACTCGTGCCCAGCAGTGGAACATTAATGGGTTGATGACGATGGTGATGATGACGAAATTATCTTATATGCCTATCCCAAAATTCCTTGTTTATAAGTGCCATGAATTCTGAGGAGTAGTTTCATAAATATTCAGAGCCGCAACACATATCTTATATGCAACTATCCTATTACATATCTTATATGCAACTATCAATGGAAGATCCTAGAACCCTCGAGTACCTACACGAGTCATCAAACTACTATCTTCTTTTGTACGCTTAGATAATTACTTCTGTCTGTTTGTATCGTTGTGATTACGCAATATCCGTACTTAATTATCGGATTTTGTTAGATTTTATTTCGATGATCGCCTCATGTGTCACATTTGAAGGACGAATTTACTTCATTGTATATTTATAAGCTGCGATCTCTAAACAATAGACGGCGATGCCTAAAATGGCAGCGGATCCGCAATGGCAACTTCCGTAGCCTCACTTATGTAACCATGTACCGCTAGCTTGAAGCCTTGAAGCTTATTGGAATCTGTCATTCAATACAATATCATGATAGACATTTCTGGAATTGAAACTGTAGATTCTTTTAAACTTCTTACCGAGATACATACATCAAAATTGTTGTTTTATATGAATGTCTAATGACTACCGAATGTAGGTTTCAGGTAACATTTTAGTGGCTTTGCTACAGTCAATATGCATGTTTACACGTCGTGACTTTGTTAAAGAAGCAATATTTTGCTTTGTTAAAGAAGAAACAAGAATCAGGTTGCGCAAAAGTAAGTTTAGGCACAGTTAGGTTATCATGAGAACACCACGCTGGCCAAGTGCGGACTGGTAAACTTCACACACATTCGAGAATTTTACAAAGAATCTCAGATATATAAATTTGCTCACCGTCCTTTTCTTTCACCGTTGAAGAAACCATTGAAGCATGTTTTCCTTCACCTTTGAAGCAAGTGATAATTAATTTCTAATACGCAAAATGAAAAATGAAATAATCCTTCTCATTCTAACAAGACGCGCAGCAGTGGGACATTAATAGGTTGATGAGGATGATGACGCTGTCATTTAAGTTTCATATACGAATGAATACAAGTAAATATTTTTTGCATAGTAGCTGAAAATAGACGATTAGGCGAATAGAGCGCGAGTGTTTCAGTTAAAACATTTGCGCGCTACTAATTATAATAGCCAGGAGTAATTAACCGCCCGGGACCACCAATTTAGTCATGTGTGGCGTCAAAATTTTAAATTAGTTTTAGGTATGTCTATATGTGTTTAGTTTGATAACGCGATATAATGTGTAAATGCAACTGCATTTTAACTGATAAACATATGAACTCATATGTTTATCAGTTAAAAGGCCCTTATAGGTAGGTACTACTACCGATAAGAGCTGATAATACCCTTTCAATAATGCACTGGAGTTTTCAGAAATTCTCAATAGAAATAAAGTTTCGTGAAGAGGCTTATTTTTGAAGAAATTTTTGAATGAAATTTGATATTTGCATCTGGGGGTATACCATTTTCTTGTGTCGGCATTGCAAGATAATAATATTATGTTTTGTGCCAAATATACGATGAAGTTTTATAAAATTATAAGTCATGATAACGACAACGCTCCTCAAATAGATAGATTTTAACTTATGACATACGTGCTTTTTCAAAGCGGCTCTACAATCGCGGTATTCGAAATTCAATTTTAACGCAGAAAATATGTGTATCTCACTTCCAGTAAAGTACTGTCCCTACGTTCCAAGAGTAATATAAAACACAAAAGAAATAAATTATTTTGTTTTTCTATCGTTCAGATAAGCTCAATTCGTTATTAAAAGCTAAAGTTGTTAAAATTTAAAATAACACAATGTATATAATAAATAAAACAAATAAAAAATATATGTATTAAATGACGATACAAGAGTCGCCATACCAATCTGGCACGCTGAGGATTCCGGGTTCCACCCCGGCTGGACAGACTGTAAGATATACGCACTATTTTATTAAAATATTACTTATTGTAAATTATTATTCGTAGTATTTGATGTTGTTTATTGTTTGACTCGGTTTAAATTAGCTCAGTTTGAAAAAAATCATTTGTGATGAACGCCAAAAAAGTAAAACTTTTTACGTGCACACGTAAGTACACACGCGGTTTTTTTAAATGAATATCGTTATTTACACTAATCAGGAGAGACGTCGCCGGCGGCGGCGCGCGGCTCCAAGATCCCGCGGCCGGTGTCGTCGCCCGTACGCCCGCACGCGCCCGCCATCACCTCGCCGGCCAAGAACACGCACAGGTCGGTATTCGCTTTATATTATACCATCTTGTAAGTTTTTTTAATATAGCAAACTAGTTGTAGCAAACGAATATGCAGTCCACCGGACGGTAAGTGACCACTATCGCCTAGAGATATCTAATCAATCACAAATAGGACTGATGGTCTAACTGAGGTCGACAATAAATACGTTGCTAGTTCTGAGGATTAAATTGGAAAGCCTCGTTTAAGTATATCACCCTTACCATGCCCTTAACACAGCTGTTATAAGGCAGAAATAGCGATGGCGGTGGTGCCGCCGAAATCGGACCACGAAGGATTCTACTATATTTTAAAATTATTACCGAAATTTACATGTTCATGTCCACTCACAAATACAATTTCGAACGTTGTCTTTTTTAAATAAATATTGTAGTTAATTAATGATTTACAGTACGCTAAGGAAGTTAATATGAAGAATCACATTAAGAAACAAGAATCACACAGAAACGTGCCTATTTAATTTCCTTGTCCTGTGTGTGTTGTATACATATATTCGCCCCATTTTTTATCACACACACTATTGAATATCTCATATTATGTATTAAAATATTTAATATAGGTTGTCGATTCCAGTTCTTGCCACTTTCATCTGACTAAAATGTGCATTTAGAGAGAAAATGAAATAATAATTAGACTGCAGATGGTTTGACGGGAAATCTGTAATCAATTTAGTTATTTGTTAAAGTGAGACATATCACTTTAACAAATAACTAAATTGATTAGAGTTTACCTCTATCGGTGTTTACCTCTCACACTAAGGCATACGACCAAAGTTCGTTTGTCGCCAAAGTACGTTTGTCTATATATATTTATGATCTTGAAGCATTACGTTACGACACAGTAACGTTAAACTTACTTTTATATCTATGGTGTAAATAAACGCGACCTCCATTTCGTGAAAGTCGTCTCGCAACCGCGGAAACTCGGAAAATGCGTTAACCATGCTTTCTTGTCTTTGCTCAAAATAGAAATTCCTCATTGTGAAATGCCGGCATTCGACAAAACAAACATTTTGGTCATTTAAAAATGATGTTTTTTTATTTTTATTTGTTTACCAAATGATAATAGGTGCAATGACGTCGACAAATACTTTGTATAATACTCGGATATTATTAAAAACCGTAGAAAAATTAATCTCGGAAGTATGTATGTACTTCTCTTCTACGATCTTGACTCTCTGATCAGTTGCCTTCAGATTAATATTAATAATTTATACTTTAATTGATGATTCTACGCGCTTTATAATTTTTATGTAGCACCTCCTGTCTTTATATTTATTTTCTATTATTAGGCACGAGTCTCTATGCGTGACTGGATATTTCCCGGAGCCTTTGTTTAATTCTACTAGTTTCCTATATTTTTGTTTTTATTTTTTGCAAAGTAACGCACAACCTTGCACACCACCATATGTTCAGTGGT
>DWKL01000888.1:0-16352 GCA_018249415.1 Phareas burnsi | reverse complement strand
GATAGTTTACTACGTGTATGTTATATAAAAAACGACTTGTTTCGCGGCACTGCGTGCCCTCGGTGCCGTCATGACTCATTTGCAAAGCAACCGTCGATCCGGTGACTAGACGCGAAAAAAATTTTAAAACTTATTTTCCGAAGGCCGTACACGTCGTGTCTGTGCTTGCGGCAATTAAAAATAATTAGGGAGCAACATGGCGCGTTCTCGGAAGGATCCGTGCATTTACATATGCCGGCCGCTAAGTATAAACTAAATCGGCCGATTAAGGGCAATAGTGGATGAAGAGGGTACAGTAGAGGCCTTTTGTTTAACGTTCTAAATTTAACTGCTCATCTGAATTATTATTTTGATGAAATGCTTACGACTCTAGTTGGATAGACGGTTCATGTTTTGTAATTATGATTTTGTTTTTCATTCTAACCTTTGATCTTAGCAATACAATACAATACAAAATGCAAATATTCTCTATTGTACACCCCAACATATAATTGTTATGTTACATAAAACAGTGATGGGCAAAAGGCGGTTTTCTCGCAAGGGTTGCGATTACTTCCAGACAATCTTCGGGTAGAAAATATGGTAAATGAAAAGAGAAAAGGAGACCCGGGTAGGAATGTATATTGTAACATAAAACATAAACTGAAGTTCTATCTGAGGCCGTACGTAGGTGCATCACTACTGAGGACTACGATAGTCGCCTCGTTGTAAGTGTACGCGAAAATCGCATCTCTCCCATGCTTCACGGCGGATAAAGACGGTGGTCAGCGTGGTGAACTAAGACCTAACGCTTCTCGTTCTGAAAGGAGGCACGTGTCTAGGAGCGTAGTACAAAAACGGGTTGATGATGATAATTATAAATCTGAAGTGACGTCATACTCTCTCGTCACCCCTTCCGTCATTCTCAAATTGTGACGTAATTACGACGACCCCTTAGATAGGTTTCAAAGAAAAGTAAACTTGACTCATTTTCACATTCTGCGTTCGATTCGTGAATCATTCGGGCAGTGGGTCGCGTTGCATATTGCATTCCGCGTGAAACAGGTTGCCTCTGGCGGGGGCCCATTCATTGAGCCTTTGCGATGGATTTTCCTCCTCAATCACTCTTAGCGATATAATCACGTATATACCATTTGGCTATAGGATTAAAAGAAACCTTATTGATTCGAAATAAGGCGCACTATTGCGTATATCGCGAGGTCTCTACCATTGTTTAGGATTTGAGCGAGTGTTTGTAAATTTCCGAGTAACTCAGTGCTTTTTGATCCAATTAACGGTGAGTAAGAGAAAGTACTCTTGATTTATTTTTAAGTACCTTTCGTACTATGAATCATGTTTAATTTGCGTAATGTACAGAAATATTCAGGGAAAAACCGTGCTGAATATATATAAAAAATTACCTCTTCCAAATACATATCCATAATTATGAGACAAATAGACATCATTTCGATTTATAAAATAAAATTAATTTATTTTAGATAAGCCTATGGAAGGGCCTATACAGAACTTTACAGGGAACTCTAAAGCGTGTAGGTATCCTCACGATGTTTTCCTTCATCGACAAATCAAGTAGTAACTAAGTTCTAATACACTCGCAACTTTGAATCAGAGATGCAGGCACATATCCCGGATCCGAACCCTGGACTCCATCGTGAGAAATCAATTTTACCACTAGGCTATCACTACTTCGAATCCGTTGTACCTTTTTTATGTTCGATGAGTAACAAACGGCGGATTATGAGGGTGGCGGTGGTACTTCCCGAGACGAACTATAGTTCTACCACCTCTCAAAGTACCCGCTGAAAACGTAAATACCGATAAAACTTGTGCGGATGTGCACACGGGCGGAACCGCGCGGACACCTCATCTTCTATAAAAAGTATAAACTCAGTCACGTAACAAAGCGGGTAAATCGCTGTTAAACGCGATTAAAGAAAAAACGAAGCCTCACAGCCGAGTGACCTTCTCACAGCTATGCAGTTCTAACTGAGCGGTCAAAGCGGCGTGCTCGCTGGCTGTGATCCCGGGCTCCTCGGAGACCTACATTATCGATATTTATCTTATCTTTCACTTCTCTATTCACTACTGTACTGAATACGTTCACTGTGCTTTCATCTATATCTTTTTAGCGGTTTTCTTGCAAACTTTGTGCGCAATATGGTCACGGCTCTAGTTTTGCCTTCTTAGGGGATTCATTTTCTAAATCACCGATACTATTGACTTTTATTTATAAATAAAAATTGAAAGTTTCGATCCCTATTTAAACTCCATTAGGGGATAAAGTGTCAAAAGTTCTTATTGCTCCTCTATGTTGTATAAAAAACGATATAGTGCAAAATGTCAAGCAAATAGGTCTAAATTGTGCATTGTCTGTCAATCAGTTTTGATCTGAAAGATGATATTAATGTAAATCCTCAAATTATGTATAGATTGTCAAATCATTCATGAAATTAAACTAGAGCTTAAGGTTAGTAGAGCTTTAAATAAAAAAATATTTTAAAAGTTTCAATTATCCTTTATACATTTTTCGAAATTTCACGCAACGAAATCGCTAGTAAAACGCTCGCAAATCGCAACTGAATGGCTCTTATGTTGCACAAATCGAATAATTAAGAAATATTAATATTAAGTGAAAATTCAAGCGAAATTCAAGTGAAAATTACCAACATAATGGGTGGCAGACATTATTAAATAAAATAACTGATACATAAAGCAAATACTAAGGTATAGAATTAAGAAAAAATAGCTTATTTATTACTACGGTGTATAAGATTTACATCTTTACAATGAGTAATCCTGCTTTAATACCGCGTAACGACTTTACTTGCGCGAAATAAGTACGCTGGTTGTATTGCAAACGAAACTGAATCTAAATACTTATGACTGTAGGTGTAAAATATATTGAAATGAAAATTTTCTTTACAAGGCTTTATATTTATAATCTGGTTACAGTGTTTAGCCGCTTAACCGACTGAGACGGCAATGGGTAGTAATACTATTAAAAAATTGCTAATTTTTCACGGTACGTGAAGACGTGTGATTCATAGTAACAAACGCACCTTTGTGAAAATACTACAAAATGTGTAATCGTCTGTAATTCGTTTTTGCCAGCTTGCATCGATCCATTCACGTATTATGATACTAACGTAACGTTACGTTGTATTAAACTCGTATCCGAGTACACTTCAATGCATCAACCAAAGAACTTTACGGTATGACTCCTTTGTAATCCGTTCAAAATTTAACATTCCATCTGGGATTTAATGTTTTGCGACCTGATTTTTTTTAATGTCGTGTTTTATTTCACTGTAATTGTATGTATCCTAGACATATACTATTAAAATATTTTGATACACATTGTTTAGCAATTTTCTTTGTCTGGATATTAGAAACTATACAAACGATACATTTAACACTTCGATCTGTTTTATAGCTTATAAGCAAAGACATACACAGATACACGTTCAAACTCAGGAAAACATGACAAAATACATCATTATAGGGGTATACATCCATTTCTGGGCCCTATTTTTGTTAATTATCACTTTCTTCAACGAGAAAAAAGATATATTTTTTCTAGAAAGTTCTCCATTGGCATTTGAATAGTGTGATGGAATAAGAAAAATATTCCTTGTCATTTTGAGGATTGTGAGCATTTTTTAAATTCATCCCCGAAGGGGATAGGGAATAGGGAATTAAATTTTTGTGTGGACGTTCGTCGGAAATTGGTGTTTAGGATTGTTTATAAATAAGAATCATTTGTTCATAAATACGTTTCAGCCTTACATGAAGTACATGCTAATATATATTTCTTTTTTTAAATATTTGAAGAGTAACTAACCTCGAACAAAACTAAAATTCCATTTGAGGTCATATGTAGATGTGTAATTACTCCTGAGGACTAAGATGGTCACCTCGCTGCAAGTGTGCCCGGCAACCACACCTCTCCAACCGAAACAGAAAGACTGCTTCACGGCGGATTGTAAGGGTTGTGGTGGTACCTCCCCGGCCGAACTATAGTTCTACCACCTATCTAGAATAAATATTATAGCCTCACAGCTTAGTCAATAATTCTTCGCATGACCAGCTCGTCCATAGTTGCTCGGTGGCGATAAACCAAGTCCCTAATCGGGTTTGGTTTCACGTTTTGTAATTTTAAATGATGGTGCGTTTACCTTTCGAGTTCTGATCTGCGATTCAATCGAGATGTGGCGCGGTGAGGTCATTGTATCACATTTCAGGGAATGAATACTCCTGAAAGCTGTTGCTAGGCGGCTGTGACGATGTTTAAATACATGTTTCTTTCTGTTCAGAAACTGTTTGCTTGTCGTACATACATTTGGTATCTGTGCTCTTCAGTTATCAATAAAAAACTTATTGAAAATAACGCTTTTTCTACTACTGGAACATGTTTTATGGACATGGACGCCGGCAGGGTGCAAGAGGGTGCAAGACGGTTGTACTTACACCCCCGTCAGGAAAGAAAATACATAGAAAAAATTTTTTTTTAGCGATTTTTTAAATAAAAACTTAAGGCGCCCAGATTAATGCCCAAATTTTTTCATCACCTTTTCAGTCAATTTAGTATCCTCCTCAATATTTTTCCGGCCACTTAGCCTTGCGTCGCTATTATCTATATTTTATATTTTAGTTAAAAGTAAAGTCTGTAGATCTACCTCACTAAAAGTAATCCACAATCATGGGGGCCCCGTGCAGAATAATTATGTAAATTCATTTTGTATTTTGATTTCTGTTTACCAGTTGGACTGCTTCAACTGATAGTATGTGGTTACTGCAATTCATCCATGGAAGTGTGTAGTTAACGGCGATTAAAACTGAAGTTTTCCTTGAGGTCGGCAGCCACAGATACGTTGCTCTCCTTGAAAATTACGCTAAAATGCCTTGCGTTTCTCCCTTATCACCCTATGGTATAGAACACAGTAATGTTTAAAAAGGTTGTTGTAAGGCAAAGCTGTGTGTGGATGCTGTCGCCGCAAAATTTAAACAATTGTGTTTAAATCAAAATATTCAAAGCCCCACCAGTACTTTTCTTATGAGAAAAGAGTAACAAACGAGCGTACAAGTCACGTTATGTTAAATGGTTACTGAACCTCATGGACACCAACATCTCACCTCAAACAAGATTGAACTTCTATCTTAGGTCGCACGTAGATGCGTCACTACTCCTGAGGGCTACGGCAACAGAACCTCACCAACGGCAACAGCATCTCTCCAACCGAAACACAAGAATCGCCTCACTGCGATTTATGAGGGCGGCAGTGGTACCCCCCCCGGACGTACTATAGTTTTACCGTCTATTAAAATACAAAGTGAAATATATAGTATAATAACATTTGACGAAATAACCACTCGAGATAAACTGGGGTACATTTTCAAAAGTCTTCTTGTAACAGCTCAAAGCATTTCTTTCTTTTGCCCACCAGTGCTATCACATTTCTTATGAACAGAGAGGCTTACGTAAGCAAATTCTTATTGCACACTCGCGTCTTAAGTTCTCTCACTGCGGTAGAATCGAGAGCGACATATTCAGGCAACACAAAGCTGGAACCTTGCTCCACTTTGGGAGTAGTAGCAGTTAGGACCTGCGTTTTTACGGCGTGTTTGCGATTTGTCTTTTTACAAAGTACTTACGGTAATGTGTCAATTTAATGAACGGTCGTAATTTTTAAATGTTTCGACATATATATTGATATTACGTGATATTTATGATAGGAATAGATAATACCATATTTTTATAGATCCGAATCGGTAGGATTTCATTAGCGTAGTAGGATATCTCTTAAGGTTTTGTACACAGGCGTATATTTACTTCATGGGCTGACATGTGACATTAAGATGTCAAACGGCAGGACGGTATCTTAACAAATATTGGGGGTGGTTCCCTATAATTATGAATACACCCGCGTTCGATATTGTTTCTACCATCTACTTTATTAATGTAAAAAGAACGATCGGTGGTCATACGACGCAGCCTTCTTATAGTCCCTAACGTCCGCTTGAAGTTAACATACGTAAATATACTTTATCAGAAAGATAATACTAATAATTCTAACCTAACGAGTCCAGCACCATGCAGCCGTTTTAGGAACTAGGCCGCTGCGGTGCAGAGGGGCTGAGTCGTACTCGTACGGCGAGGTAAGTTGAACTTCGCGCTGTCTCACTTTAATAGTACTGGAAGTAGGTTAGAGCTCTTGACATTACTTGCTTTGTAATCTGATACACTCTAGTCACTCGGTTGGTAAGATTTCAAGTGATATAACTTTGTTAACTCGGGCCAATACAAGTTGTAAGAATTATATTACCAATAAGATGTACCTCTAAAGGTAGCAGTGAAGCTGGGTGTTAACCGGGCAAATCCATGGTAGTCTACTCTAGGTATAGATCAAAAACTTATTGACCTGTCGAGGAGGTATTGAATGGTAGCGAATGGCTGACGTGTCGTATCGCCGTAGGTTCCCCTAGTTAGATGAGGGCACAGGAAGAGGAAGGGGATTAGAGTTGGATTTTGAAAATAAAATTGTCTTGGTTCACCAGGACAGCTTGTTCTGGCAACAAAATGGTCTATTCTTTTTATGTGAGAAGAGTAGTACATGATTCAGGTCACTCGATGTTTAGTAGCCATTGCAGCCCATGGATACCTACATCTTACTTTGAACAGGACAGAAGTTCCATCAGAGGTACGTAGATGCATTACTACCCCTGAGAATTAAGACGGTCGCTTCGCTTTATGTGTACCAATCATAAGACAAGAATTGATTAACGGCGGGTTATGAGAGCGGCGGTGGTACTTCCCCGGACAAACTATGGTTCTACCACCTACTTCCCTAATGTCACCAGTTAATGAAAGCAGTTTTACGTTTTGTGAAGATTTGCAATAAGGGGGGAGTAGGCAGTATATTGAAAGGTGTGAAGGAGTGAACGAATCCTTTATATCAAATTCCGGAATTTCCTAGTCTTTCAAAATTGGCTCTAGTGATTATTAAATGTTTTATTTTATCTCAGTTCACGCATATCTTAAATCATGCCCAGGCTCGCGACTTGTGCCGATAGTCTACAAGTAAATCTAGAACTACTCTACAAATTAGAACAATGTGACCGAAGTCAGCAGTTATTTTTTTATGTTTGAAGAGTAGCAAACGAGCGTGCAGGCTACCTGATGTTAAGTAGTCACTACAGTCCATGGACACCCACATATATATAACTCAAACAAAACTGAAGTTCTATCTGAAGTCATATGTAGATGCGTCACTACTCCTAAGGACTATGATGGTCGCCTCGCTGTAAGTTTGCCCGGCAACCGCACCTCTCCAACCGAAACACAAAAACTGCTTCACGGCGGATTATGAGGGCGAGGTGGTACTTCCCCGGACGAACAATTGTTCTACCACCTGTCGAATTGGATGACTAATTTCTATGCACGATTTTGTGCTTCAGAGGACACGATAAGCTGTCGATCATAGTTGTAATCATCATCGGATAGTGGCCGTTAAACCGTATCGGAGGCCTTATGGGCAATGGGAAACTTCCGACATGGCTTATCCACTAATCCGTATCTCCTAAACCGTTTTGGAGTAGCGTGGTGTCGAATGCTGCAGTCCTCCTATTTGTTGGGAAAGATTCGTGGACAGTAGTGGGATATAAAAAGGTTGCTTCTTCTTGGTCGTAATCTTCATTACTGAAGGTCATATCCTTGGAAGCCCTTCATAGCTTTTTGTATTGTTTCCCTCCATTTCCTTCAGTTCTCATCTTCTTTTGAGGCGGGTGTTATGGGGAGACAAATGAGAGCGGTTATTTGGTCGTACCAAAGGTTAGGTGATCTGTAGCAACCAAACCGTTGAAAAGCCAAACGGTTGGAAAACGGTACAAAAAATATATTTACATTTTCTTTGAACAAATTTTGTTTCTTGAGAATAATTACATATCATAAAAGCACTTAGTAAAATGTTATCTCACCCTCTTATGTCAATGTCACTACATTGCGGCGACACGTGGCCCTTTGTGGGAACTGGGGCGCTGACAGCGCTTCAGCGGAGAGGCTGTGCACTGCGCACTCACTTGAACAGTACTGAATATAGGTTAGGGGTTGCTTGAACGTCTAGAAGTGACAAGCGTCTTTGATCAACAAAAACGAAATAAACTATAACGTCATATAGTTCAATGGACTCTCCGTTCGTATACAGGTTGGTGACCGTGTTATAAAGATTTAAGTCTTTAAAGGTGGTAGAACCCATCGTGGTCCGACTCAGAAGGCATCATCGTCACCCCCTCTTCTGCCTATAACAGCAGTGTTAGACGCTGCTGTTTTGTTTGAAGGGTGTGGTACATTTTCACGATACGTGCCAACTTAGTCCTCAGGTAGGACTCCAATCGTATTTAGGGTTGTCTGCAAGTGTCCATGGGTAGCAATGACCATTTACCATCAGGTACATTACAGGTTTGTTTGCTACTTCCATGCTATATTAATGAGATAAATACGTCAGTGTTTTTGACAAAAATAGTACGCTTCTCTTACCATAAGTGTTAGAGGCGACTGATGGGTTCAACCTAAACAATAAGCAATAGGACAACAGTGGACTAACAGTGTACTGACAGCGGACTGACAGTGGACTGACAGCGGACTGACAGTGGACTGACAGCGGACTGACAGCGGACTGACAGCGGACTGACAGTGGATTAACAGTGGACTAACAGTGGACTTCTAAGCATCAATGAAGGGATAGATAGAGATACGCTCTATATGCACTGTTTATCCTACGATATGAGTATACTAGATGTGTCTCAGGTTCGACGTTCTTAAGTATTTTAAGTTTACGATTTATGTGCGTTCAGGTACTTAAAAGGTATTACAGTTCATCATAAACCGTCGTGAATCAACCCTGTGTTTCGGTTGGAGAGATTTAGTTGTCGGATATACTTACAGCGGAGCTGCCATTTAGTCCTCGGGAGTAGTGACGTGTTCATTAAAACCTCAGATAGTACTTCAGTCCCGTTTGAGTTAGATGAGGGTATCCATGGGCTACAGTGACCACTTAACATTAGATAACATGCACGGTCATTTGCTTATCTTCAAACATAAAAAAAATACCTTAGATAAATTGCACGCTCGTAACATTAGGTAACCTAACGCCAACGCCTTCGAATGGAACAGAATTAAATCAGCTAACCAGATTTGCTTTGAACAAATATGCAAAGAGTAGAAAATGTAGAAACATGGGAAGAATAACCTATGTATATTTATTCTGTGCGTCGCTCTGGGCGTTCCTTATTATCAGACACGTGCTAGATGTTAAATGAGCTCCTTCTTGGAGCATTCCCGGAATGCTGTAATCCGGGATATTTCATGAAAGATGCGAAAAGAAGCTTGCGATGTAGGGATACTACTTTAGCGTAGACCTTAGTAGGCAGAGTACTTACGGTGGATTTTCGGCGAGTTTTTATATTAACAACAGCAACAGTATCGGTTTAGTCATTTCTGTGAAGGAAAACATCGTGAGAACACCTTCACATCTGAAAACCCTTTGCAAAGATCTAGAATGTGTGTGAAGTTTACCAACCCGTACTTGGCTAGTATGATGGACAATGGCCTAATCCTTCTCATTCTGAGAGGAGATCCATGTCTAGCAGTGGGATATTAATGGGTTGACGATGGTGATGATGATGATAGGTATTGGTATCTACGACTACAGAATATTGAATATATTTAAACATTCCCACTTAAAATGCAAGCGATCCAACGCGCTATCGTCAGTTTCTTAGCGACGACTGTTTGTTTAGGACGTCGCATTCGGTGCCAATCTCCGGCCGTATTTACCCCAATTATATCCCCTGTACTGCTATTATGCGATAGTGTGGGGTGGCATTTTTTCAACCCCCTGAATATCCGTGAATATCACGGCCAGCTACAGAGAATATGTCAAGTAGAAATGTCTGAAAGATTATTATGGTTATGCTACTGTTTTTGCAGTTATTGGAAATGGCTCCTTCTTTATGAATCACCATCATCATCATCAACTCATTAATGTTCCACTGCTGGGCGCAGCTCCTTTCAGAATGAGAAAAGAAAGCCCACCACGCTGGTCCAGTGTGGATTGTTAAACTTCACACACATTCGAGCATGTATCGAGAACTCTCCGATGTGTAGATCTCTTCACGATGTTTTCCTGTACCGTCCAAACAAGTGACAATTAATTTCTAATACGTATATAACTTCGAAAAATCAGAGGTGCCTGAGGCATTCGATCCCGGAACTCCGAGCGTGAAGGGCAGGAATTTTACTACTAGGCAATCATTAATGTTATATAAGAAGTAATCAACTTTATTATATAATTTAAGTGATGTTAAGGGGTCAATGTCGCTCGTAGACATCCGTAAAAGCTGCAAACAGAATACTAATCCTACCTGAAATCGATGACAGACTGAGTACTAAGCTGAAATAACTCATGTAACTATATGTGACCACAACTTGAGAAACTAATAGTGAAACACGGCTATTGTAAGGCAGAAACTGTTGAAATGATGCTTTACAAAATAGATAATTCGGCCGCCTTACAAACACTGTAATCTTGATTGTGTATCTGAAGAACTATAGTTCATTAAAAATTTAATTAAAAAATGTTATGTGTACAGATGCCATTTCTAATTGACACCCGCTCTGTGGGACAAACGCAACATTTTATTTTAATGGCGCAGGTAGAATTTAGCGTTTCACTTGTTTTTATTGCGAGCAAATAACGAAAATGGCGGCCATAAAGCAACTTCGCGTACAGAGCGGATTTGACACAACTTTTTATTGCATTTATTTGGATGCAAGTTGAATACATATTAAGACCTTCACAAGTTTTAAACTACGACAACATGTTAGTTTTGTTGTACATATGTTTTTAGATTTTTTTTATGTGAGCGGAGTAGCAAACGAGCTTGTAGGTTTGTCATCATCACCATCAACCTATTAATGTCCCACTGCTGGGCAAGGGTCTCTTTTCAGAATGAGAAGGGTTGCGATATATTCCACCAACTTGGCCAAGTGCAGATTGATAGACTTCAAGAACTTTACAGAGAACTTTCAGGAATTTCAGAACAGGTATACAAGTTTCCTCACGATGTTTTCTTTCACCATTAAAGCAAGTGGTGATTAATTTCTAATACGCTCATAACTTCGAAAAGTCAGGGGTGCATGTAGGATTTGAACCCCGGCCTCCCAGACTAAGAGACCTGAATCTTAATCGCTAGGCTATCACGGCTATCGTAGTAGTTAAGTCACTGCAGCCAATGGACAGCCACATGTAACTTCAAACAGGACTGAAGTCGTATCTGAGGTTGTACATATATGCAATACTACTTCCAAGGACGAAGATGGTCGTCTCGCCGTAACCAACGACGAGCTTTTGCACCCGAAACACAAGAATTATTTCACGACGGATTTTGAGAGCGGCGGTGGTACACTCTCGGATAAAGGACATTTTTTCTACCTATTGTATTAAAAAGAGTTTTAGAAACCTCAATATGAATTTTGAGCATGTCTAACATATGGATTGATACCACACGATTATGGTAGGCTCGATAAGGGTCTCATTTTGCCAGAGCTTTGGCTACAGTGCTGACCCTAAAATCTAGCTACGTAATAAACAAAACATGTTTTTTTCTATAGTATGAAAGAAACAAATGAGCATCTGTAATTAACAATAAATAGAAATTATTTTGGCCACAGATGCTTTGCTATCCCTGAAGAACAAAATCTCGAGTAACTGTCTCTCTCTTACCACATCCCTAAACGAAAACCCTTCAGTATTTCCACTGTTATAAGCCAGAAATAGATGTGACGCCTTAGAGCTTGTTTGTATCTACTCTATAACACGCGGCCACAATACTAGGACAAGCGCAAGCTTGAATATCTACTTAAGTTTCAATATCTAATGTAAAAAATAGCGTTGTCCGTGTAGCCACGTGCAGATGCACCGTCTTGCGCGTCGTTCTCACGTCCGAGCACAAAAAGCGCCACCGTACGTGATTTATCGCTGCGACCCGACGCCCCCGCTCACCCTACGACCGGCCCATGGGGACGCTAGTTAAGGCGGGTAGATTCGATACTATGTTCAAAGAAATTAGTTATAAAATTTGGAAGCTTAGATATTGAAGCTTAAGTTTGTTCTAGTGTGTTTATTTCTTTATTTTTAAAAGAAACGCTTGTTACATGCATAGCCCCACACTAAGATATTTACCCAGTGTCGTGGGTGCCATGGAAACATACAATACGAGTACACAAACACCTAGACCCAGAACAAAACATATACAACAATAACAACAATGGTTGCAATACGTACCCGGAATTCTTTGCTCGTTAGACCGGCATGGTTGCCACTGCACCGGGCGGGTAGTCAATATGGAAGCATTGCGACTTTTCACTATCCATCTCTCTTTACATTCTGCCAATAGTTACGATTTCCTGTATTTTCCTTCGTTTTAAAGACAAAGAATGCGTATTCGCCAACTTGATTAATATTCAAAAACCGCTATATCAATAATTGGATACACATAGAGCCAGATAATAAAATTAGACAAGATAGGAAAATAATACTAGAGCCCGTAGAGGTCTAAGTTCTAACGCTATCCGGGTTCCCGATCGGCCCGATACAATCAGGCTCACGTAACGCTCAGGCCATTTGCTGACTCCTAGCAAAACTGGCTAGTATCTATTACATACTAGCTTTCTGGACACGGTTATGCTTGCATGTGCCGATGTTTGCGAAATCGGCTTGTTTTATCCAGCAGCAGCTTTTATTGAGACTATTCTATATTGTTTTATATATTTGTAGAGTAGCAAACGAGCGTGCAGGCTACCTGGTGTTAAGTGTGTGTTTAACAGGTGGTAGAACTATAGTTCGTCCGGGGGAGTACCACCGCCGCCCTCATAATCCGCTGTGAAGCAGTTTTTGTGTTTCAATTGGAGAGGTGCGGTTGCCGGGCACACTTATAGCGAGGCGACCATCATAGTCCTCAGGAGTAGTAACGCATCTACATACGACTTCAGATAGAACTTCAGTTTTGTTTGAATTATATGTCGATGTCCGTGGGCTGCGGTGACCACTTAAGAGCAGTTAGCCTGTATCCTCGTTTTCTACTATTCAAACAAAAACAACACCAAAAACAGACAAGCTTGCACATATTCATATACACTGTACATGGCCCGGAATCTACAACATATTATTTCGCGACGATAATTCAATATCAAGGAGACGGCAGACTAAATAATAGCGTAAATCGATATGTCTGTACGTGTTGTAAGACTTTTCCTTCACTTCAATTACTGGTAAGTATCTCAAGCTATACTATGCTTTCGACTTTCACGTGTGTTTATTTTCTCTCGCTGCGCTCAAGAGGTACCTACTATATTTGGTAAGTGGAAGAACTATAGTACGTACAAGGACGTACCACTGCCGCTCTTACAACCCGCCATGAACCAATTCTTGTGTGTGAAGAAGTGCGGTTGCCGGGTACTCTTATAGAGAGGCGACCATATTAGTCCTCAAAAATAGTAAAGCATCTATGTACGATTTCAGATAGGGGATCAGCCCTATTTATAGTTAGATGTGAATGTCCATGGTTTGCAGTGACCACTTACTGTACGCTCACTAATCTCGCTACGCTTGCTATACTTGAAACATAAAAACTTTACAAGTGTGCACCCCTTAAATCATATAAAGTTGCATTTTTTTTATCTAGACAGACAGATCACTGTAATCGTACACTCTTGATAGTGTGGCCTTGGTTCTAATAATGATGATGATGGTAGTGGGTGATCATCTTCCTTGAAACATTGCAACTCGCGCAATGTGTTCAGTCTGATATGCTGGGTCAAGTAAAACGAACCATAAGCTTTGTGACGTCGCACTTAACTGAAAATATTACGACTTCAATTAAATGGGCACTGGAAAAAAAATCAAAGAACAAGTGGACAAAACGACAAAGTACAAGTGGAAACTGACATGAGTGTGACATTTGTGACAAGGACGAAGGGGAAACACACAGACGTGGAAGCGTGTGACAGCTTGTATGGAGCAGTGGTCACACGAATATCATGTCTAGTGTTAGTTTCACACAATCACAGACAAAACAACTATATATATCAAAATTAATTGGTATGCGTTAGTTTCGTAAAGATCCAAAAATAGTTTGATCGATTTTAATTTTTTTCTTTTTGTTTTGTTCGCCTTGATACTAGGGTGGTTTAGAAAAAAGAAAATCAAGAAAAAACAAAAGGACAGCTGAAAAATCGGTAAAATCTAAATCGGTAATTTTGTATGGGAGTTCGTTTCGTATAGCAATAAAAATCAATTTTAGGTGGTATGAAGTTCACCGGGTCATATAGTTGGTTAATAAAAATCAGCAACAAAAAATGGTATGAATGTTAAACTCCTAAACTATAATAATATATTGTTTTGTTACGTAAATACCATATAGTGCAAAAAAAATATTCTATTCTATTATACTATCTTCTATAATGTAAATAGATTTAGATTTATATTTAATACATTTAAATATGCATTCAATATGTATTCAACAGATGTATTACTACCCCTGAAGACTAAGTTGGAACACTTAAGTTTAAGTACTTCTCCATTACCTTCACACCCTATAAACTAAAACAAACCAGCTTTTAACATTGCTGTTAAAACATATGTATGTTTAGTATCTCAAGAAGTACTAAACTGTAGACGTTTACATAAAAACAATGAATAGTTATTTTTTCATGGATCCTTAATAAATTGTATGTAATCTTTATTATTAGTTTCAACTACAATTCAACATCAATTTGAAATTATCTTTTTTTATGACAGAAGAGTAACAAACAAACGTGCAAGCCGCTTGGTGTTAAGTGGTCACTGCAGCCCATGGACACTCATAACTAACTGCAAACAGGATTAAAGCCCTATCAGAGGTCGTACGCAGATGTGTCACTACTCCTGACGACCAAGATGGTCGCGCCTGTAAGTGTAAGTACCTGATAAATACACCTCTTCAGCCGAAACTCAAAAATAACTTCACGGTGACTTACAAGGGTGATGGTAGTATCTCTCCGGTCGAACTTTTTTTGTATGTTTGTAAAGTAGCAAACGAGCATGCAGGTCACCTGATGTTAAGTGGTCACCACAGCCCATGGACACCTACATTCAACCTCAAACAAAACCGAAGTTCCGTTTGAGGCTGTATATGTATGCGTCACTACTCCTGAGGACTATGACGGTCGCCTCGCTGTATGTGTGCCTGGCAACCGCACCTCTCCAACCGAAACGCAATAACTGCTTCACGGCGGATTACGAGGGCGGCGATGGTACTTCCCCAGACGAACGATTGTTCTACCACCTATTTAATATAAGTTTTACTTATGACATTTTCTACTAAGATTAAACAGTAGGTATGAAAAAAACAAAATATACAAAATTCCTTATATAAAAACATTTCTTAAAACAACTTAATAGTTTAGTGTCCATAAAAGATGATAAATTATAATAATTGGTCTAATAAAAATATAATACCCAACTTAAATATATAAATCTCTTTCAAAGCTTTAAACAACTTTAGAACAACTTGGACAAATCTAAGCAATAATTTCGACCACCTCAAAATACATAATGAATATTTATAATTATAAATTTGCTGTTTTGTGAAATACGTGTCCATACCGTTAATATCAATTTCGTTCCGTTTGTCCCGTCAATTATGAAAAACTATATGTTCTATATGATTGTTAAAAAACTGCATTTTAATAAAATATTGGAAAAGTCTTCTAAGTCAACGTAACTCTTATTAATTCTCATAAATCCACTCTATTACTCAAAAATGGGTGATCTCTTTTATGTTTATTTGTTACATTTTTTTTACTTTTAATCGTTTAACGTAATGCAGCGGCAACCGCACCTGTCTGATACGCAGAATTCCGGGTTCGATTTCCGCCCAGGCAAACGTTTAGATAATGAATTCAGCTTTCTGTTCACTCATGAAATTATAGTTAGTGATAGTTAGTGTTCATATTTTTATACTGTAAACGGGACTTTTACAGTATAAAACCGTTTACAGTATACAAATATGAATACAAATCGTGAAAGCTTAAAACAATTTATAGTTAGTGTTGTTAGCTATTAATAAGTTTAGATAAATATCTATGCATCATGCTCGGGCTCGCGTTCTGCTAATTAATGTTTATCCAATACGACTGACTTGTTCACTTTATCTGATTTTTTATTTGCCAGATGGTATTTTAACAGGTGGTAGAACAATCGTTCGTCTGGGGAAGTACCACCGCCGCCCTCATAATCCGCCGTGAAACAATTGTT
>DWKL01000887.1:0-16352 GCA_018249415.1 Phareas burnsi | reverse complement strand
TTTGCCCATGTAACCCCCTCTGATTAGCGAACGAAGCCGGAGCAAACGTCTTAGTCCCCCGCGTAATCTATAGAATATTTTTCGCGTGATCTTAAGATTAATATCTCAAAATTTTGCCCCAATTCGTTCTACCGCATTCAAGTGGTAAGAGGCCAGCGGGATAATTAGTATATCAATTAATTGCATACGAATCCCACAGCAGTGGAACATAGGCGTAAGATTTAACCCTTTCAAACTATGGATTCGAACCCCGCACGCCTCTCCAATTTTGTATAGATATATATATGTTAGAAATTAATCATCACTTGGTTTGATAAGTGAAGGAAAACATCGTAAAGAAACCTATATGTCTGAAAGATCGGCATAAAAAATCCTTCAGGTGTATGAAGATACCAATCTACACTTCTCCAGCTTGGTGGATTATAGCCTAACCATTCTCATTCTGAGGAGACCCGTGCTCAGCAGTGGGACATAATAGATTGATGACAAAACACGCTCGATAACAAACACACTATGAACTGTGTGTATTGTGTCTCAATAAAGAATGAAATTGCAAATACTGACGTTTCTGTTCGCCTCTCGCTTATTTCTATACCTCATGTATGAGCGAGTTAGAATACAAAAATCGTCATTTTACATTATCTTGTGTATTGGCACAAGTTATGCTCAAAGTAAGACTCGCAAGAATTTCGGAGTAGTCATGCCGTTTGGCGCGGAGTATATTATGGGAGTTCATCTATCCGCGTATCTTATATTTATATCTAATCCAAAAAAACAAATCTAGGTTTATACATTAGTCTCATGCCTAGTCGTCTGCCAATAATTCAATTATTCGTATTGTTTCATATTTAAAAACTATTTTTATAATTATACACATATATTCGTTCGTTATAATTATATACATATATTATATGTTAAAAAAAGAATATTTAAATTCTTTGTTCCTTGTTTTTATGTATTCGATTCGAGTATTGTTTTTAGTATAAACGTAATTCGTTATAAAATTCGAATGCGAAACGCGTTTTAATTTATTTCGTGAATTGATTCGAAGACATAACATTGATTCGTCAAATATACATTGGTTCTTCGATCTGAAATATAAACACGTAGTAAAAATAAAATAATTTACAGAAAAATCTTTACATAACAATGCATGCATTGCTATCTATAGATTTTTCCATAAATGATTTTATGTTTACTATGTATTTATATTATATATTGATATATGATAAGAGTAATTCAGTTGAGACGTGTGTGGCGTCTTGTGCGACAAGTCATAGCGATTTTCACTTGTTTTTTTAAGGTCCACGTAGGGCCGTGCTTCTCTAGTACATTATCAAAGTATACATAAAACTCTGCTATAGCTTTAATTCCGCTCACCTCTTCCAACTTACACCACGCCATGTACCAAGAGACGCTTGCGAAATTAATTGTAGCGTTTATGTCGCTCGCACACCCCACGGTTTGCTTTGAAAAATCATCCCTCATTGTACATTGGGTACGGGATTTATATAATTCTTTACATACCAACTCGACTTTAAATCAAACAAATGTGTCAATGTTAATTAATCAAACAATGCGGCTAATTACCTTACTGTTTTTATATTTAATGTACATATCCAAAGCGAAGCAGTGAAGTCGGTTGGTGTGATTTCGAGTTTCCGTACCGGGGATCCGGGGACATAATACCGGGTCATCATCATCATCAACTCAATGTCGCGGAGGATAGGTCCACTCTCAGAATGAAAAGGTTTAAGCCATTGTTCACCACGTCGGTCAAGCGTGCATTGGTAGACTTCACACACTTCTTCGAGAAGTTTACAAAGAATTCTCAGATGTATAGGTTTCCTCACGATGTTTTCCTTCACCGATAAAGCAAGCTATAATTCATTTCTAATACGCTCACAACTTCGAAAATCTAATAATCTAATCCGAGATGAGTGCGGGATTCTAATTCTGGACCCCTAGTACGAGAGGCCGACATCTTAACCACTAGGCTATCATTGCTTTGCATATATATACACACACACGTACACACAGATACATACACGCAGCTACATACACACACACATACACAGAGAGAGAGAGAGATAGAGACACATACACGCAGATACACACACACACACATATATATTTATATGTATATATGTATGTGTGTATATATACAAACAGGTATATGATTATTTAAAAACTTTTATGCGCTCGTAAACCATAATATATTCGATTTCAGCACCTAAATTACGATAGCATCAACAACAATCGTACATCCTTACCTGCGAAGCTTAAGAAGGGTCAGCCATAAAGAAGATTAAAACTAGAGGGGGCGCTGTTACCGGCGGCTGCAGCGCGCAGTATATCAGCCCTTGTTCGTACATGACTTGAAACTTGGGCACTTTATTACAGATCGGTAACCCATTCATGAGCTTTTAGCATACTTTAAAGGTCGTCTTCGTAAACCTAGATATATAGAATTTAAGTAAAATAAAATTTCATCTATTATTCGTTGATGCCAACGAGCTTCAGTTATTAGGGTAGTTAAAAACTATAGTTCCATTATCCTTTAGATCCTCTTGCGTATTTACGTACTGTGCATTTAAAAATTAAGTCTTTGTTCATTTGTATAATTATTTTTTGTAAAAGATAATATATAATTTGAAATATTATTTAAGGACATCAATGGGGTCTTTCAATCTGACATCCAGACTTACGGAAGACTACCTCCCATACTTAGTAGACATTGCTTTGGTGTGAGTTTTACAATTTTCTTCGTCCTTTCTTTCAGAGACCGCAATAGAGTCGAATTCACTGCCTAAGTCTGTTTTCCCTGACAGTTATAACCTGGAAATATTCAAGAAGAATAACTAATCTTCTAAGGGAGCGTGCTTCATCCTAGGCTACGTCTGATTTACCGTAAGGTGAGAGAGTCAAACGCAAGCCTATTTATAATAAAAACATTGTAGAACTATTTGTCAGAGGAGGCAGCATTGCCGCCCTCATAATTCTCCGTAAAGCAATTCTTGTGTTGTAGAGAGTTGTATTTGTCGGCCACTCTTATAGCGAGGCGGCCATATTAGTCGTGTTCAGCTTCAATTTCATAATAATATAAATACATGCAGCGTTCCACCTTAGTCTTCAGAGGTAACGACGCATATGTGATCATCCACAGAAATCACCAAAATGTTAAAGTTTTAATCTGTTCTAAATATTGACAGACCCATGATCGTACTGAAAAATTCATACTCTTTGAATCAAAGTAAACTAACACCATTACGTAACGTTACATTACGCAAAGTTAATAGTTAAACTTCGGTAATAAAACAGAAAAGCAATCGAATGAACGAATTGAAGCAAGTTAGCTTCATTTTAATACAAAACGCATTAATCTACGCAAAGTTAATAATTCAACTTTGGTCATATAACAGATAAGCCATGGAATGACCTAAATACAGAAAACTCATTTTTCATGAATGCTTTTGCAAGCTCAATTTTAGTTAATATTTATCGACAATAAAAGCACATGTTCTATCATTTAATGGACTCTCAAAATTGATATCAGCAGTCCGGGCGACCACACCCCAGCGAACTTCAATCCCAATCTAGATTTATTTAAATGGGCGAACCTTTGATTGCGACGAAAGCTCGTTATGAACCAAAATTTAATTTGCAGTTGCTTAACGCTTAAATCAGTACATATAGGGTTGCGAATAGCGTGATCAGACGTAAAAGTTTATTGGTTCATAACCCCTTTGCCTGGTAAGAGGATGGGAGGTTTGGACGATTGTTTCTTTTTTACACGGCGGATGGTTCGGTCGCGTTTGATATGATAATTCTGTTAATAGGATGAAAGCGCAAAGTGTGTGGTCGTGGGCATGCATTTTGATACCAAATTCGTTGCCTGATCGACTCGCCACGGACGATAAGCGACGTGCGATAAGTAAAATACACTAACGAATATTTATATTTTATGAATAAATGTTTTATGCTCGTCATCACATGCGTATATTTTCATATCCCCAAATAATTGCGGGATATGAAAACGTAAAAAATTGTTTGGCTGTCTGTTTGTTCATTTTTCTGTTTGTCCATATGTACGGACTAAGCTTGGAGACAACTGAAATGATTTTGAAGGCAGCATTTTTCAAAACTTTACGTGGTATGACATAAGCTACACCTAAAATATTCAACATTTCTTCGTAAAAGTTCAAAAACTTAACGGGAGTGCATGTTGCAAATGAACCTTCAAATAAATAAAATCTATTATCGTTTCAACGGGCGTAAGTAATATCTTCGGCACACTTCGTATCTTCTCGTGTTAGATCGTGATCAACGCACACAAACACGATTCTGACTCGATTCGCGTACACATAAAATCTTTAACGGAATCGTTAATGGCGAAACTAATTTATTATGAAATAATGTACTATCAAAAACTACACACGATATGAAAGAAAGATTTTTAAAACTTTTCAACCGAAATACTGATTTTGTATTTTACGTTTTTCTTTATGTCTGTCATAGTCAATAATATAATACGAAATTCAAAGTAGGATATCGACTCGTTATTCGCTTCTCGTTTCTCGCTGACAGTAAAAAAAGTTCCTTACACTTAGTGAAAATTTGAGATGTAATTTGTGATTCGGTGGCTTAATTCAGTAGCGATCCCTAATGACGTGCGCTAATGCTTAGCTGGGGTGAAATGTAATTTTAATATTCATTGAGAAACACTTTTTATACATGCAATCATATCTACACAAACATACAGACATATACTATGTTGTATTTTTATATACTAAATAAACGATAGTTAATAACTAAAATTATTAACAGTAAGCAGTGATAGCCTAGTGGTGAAGACTACGGTTTTTCACGCTGGGTGTCCGGGGTTCGAATCCCGCACGCAGCTATAATTTTTCAGTTATGTGGGTATTAGAAATTAATTATCGCTTGCTTCATTGGTAAAGGCAAACACCGGGAGGAACTCTAAACAACTGTGTACTATTCTTAAAATTCTTGAAAATGAAGTCTACTTATCTGCACTTCGTCAGCGTGTTGGACTATAGCCTAACCCGTCTCGTTCTTAGAGGAGACACGTGCCCAGCAGTGGGGCTTTAATGGGTTGATGATGATAATGAAGTAAACGATAGTAAAAGCGTGTGCACCTTCGAGACAGGTGCAAAAAGAGCTCTCCTTCAAAGACGGCTATGCATTAACGACTCTTCTGGTGTTGCAAATATCCATAGACGACGGTGGTCACTTTCCATCAGGTGGTCCGTTAGCCTAGCCATCAGGTTTAGTTATAAAAAAGTCAAATTCCAAGCAGTCATACAGTTAGATACACTGCAAACTCGTTTTATTAAAAAAATATAAATTTAAGTGAGCATACCACCAATTTTCATTTTCTAACACAAACAATAGATCTTACTAGCAAAAAATACTTAAGGATCAGACATACCCCAATGGCGATATTGATTGAGCAAACACTATGCAACCCAAGCAATCAACTAATAGCCTTAAAAACCTCCGCACGCATTCTTGACAAATAGAAAAAGACATTGGCCAAATTAGAAGCGAGGTCCCCAAAACCAAACAAACCTTTTTAATTGTAAATTGAATTAAATGCGACTAAAATTAACTTTGCTCGGGTGAAATTTGAGGTGGCGGTTGACGGCGTCGTCGCCCTTGAGTAAGGAGGAAAAAGTCCTTATTATTTCATTGCTAAAAGAAATTGTGTGCACTTAGCGTTCAATTCAAATTTGATTTAACTTGAAAATGTATTTCGTTTATATGATTTAAAGCTAATATTGTCGCGGAAATTATACATTTTTATATTATGTAACGAGTACTCACGATTTGCGGTTTTTGAATTGCCTATATTTCAGCCAAGTTGCATGGTAGTCACGGCGAAACTGACCGTGTTTCACCTTGACCACGACCCATGCAACTGGGCTGAAATATACGCAATTCAAAAACAGTAAATTGTGAGTACTCGTTACATAATATAAAAATATTTCGTTTATTATACAAAATACATAATAAAGACGACTTGCGTGGCACAGCGGTTACCTTACCAATCTGACAGCAAGGTAGACATCTAAATGATGACTTTAGATTTCTGTTCTGAGCCTGAATGTTTATGTATTCACCTTGTATTTATGCATGGCAACAACGAAACAGCGTATCCTAGTGGGGTTATAAGTGTAGAGAGCGTTAGTTTGTTTGTTTTATATAAATCCACTAATTAAATACAATATTTTAGATTTTGGCATTATTCTATGAAATTAGCAAGAAGTACCTTTATATTTCATTTTTTATGATATTCAAGAACAAAAAAAAATAAATTAGAAACAGGAAACCCGACTGCAAAAATACATAATTAAATCGCGTATGCCACGCGCCAAAAAAGCAAATAATGGCGCCATTTTCATACGAAGAGGAAGCTAACGATACCTCATACATTAAAATATCACGCCGTTTATGTCAGTCTGTTCCAAAGGAATAGATATACATACATAGAAATATATTTGAAAAAAAAATTGTTATTCTTATTTATTATATAAAACCTACATGCCGTCCTAGAATATATACCTACGTACTATATATACTCAAAAAATAACCCCCATTCTGTTGTGGTTGGATAAAAAGCAACACATATGAAAAATGGTATTTTTTTATGTTTAAAGTTTTAAGGGTAGCAAAGCGTTCAGGCCACCTTGTGTTAAATGATCACTGCAGGCTATGGACACCCGTATCTAACCTCAAACAAAACTGAAGTTCTGTTTGAGGTATTTAATGTGTCACTACTCCTGAGGACTAAGACGGTCGCCTCGCTGCAAGTGTGCCCTACAACCGCACCTCTCCAACCGAAACAAAAATTGCTTCACGGCAGATTACGAGACCGGCGGTGGTACTTCCCGGACGAACTAGTTGTGCCACCAATTAGAAGTACAATACAAAAAAAAATATTCGCAGACAACTAATGTAATTAATCACGTCACATAATAACTTTATGACAATGATTCGAGGTTTTTAGGCAAATTTTGATTAAGATTTCCACTTAGCATAATTGCCAGTGACGAGTCGTTGTTGAAAAGGTTATTATGTGGCTATATTTAGTCACACTTTCGTGAAACTTTCAAAATATAATAAAATATGAGAATATTGTGAACGATTAAAATTTAACTTTTGAATTCTCACATGAAAAAATCGCCTTAATTTTACTGAAAGATCATGTACGCCTACCTCCAGAATTACCTAAATCGATTACAACTTTTAAATCTTAGCTAACAGTAAGTCCAAAATATTCGTGAAAACTTCCACGCTCGATATCTTATAATTGCTCCTAAAAGTCTATATTAAAGTCATTCCGCGAAATGGAAGAAATTCATGCGCGTCTTAATAAGGACGCCCGAACATTCTAGATATCAGCCGACACTTCGAATCGCCAGACTTCTTAATGAAATTTTCGGATTACGACTCGCTATCACACCTCTCTTTTCCACTACTTACATTCAATATAACGCTATCCCTGTCCTCGCGAAGGTGCAGTCCTCAGTTTTATGTGAAATTTATTCATAACGTTGTAATTTATCCGGGCGAAGTAAAACGCTTCGTAATGGGAATTGGGGATGATGTTTTCGTGTATTATTATTAGCGAGTTCAGCTTTAATTCCGTAATGCTAAGTTATCGCAGTAAATAAAGTAAAATTTAATATCGCGTCCAGGCGTTCCCCGCTAATAGATTCGGTTATCTTTGAAGATGAATCAGTAATGGTTGCAAAATTTTTTCGAGTTCTCAGTACAATATAAAGTTGACGTCATCAATATATTTAGCTGCGTAACGTAATCTAAATTTTACAGTAAAAGCGTATAAAGCAAAAGGGCTTCTGTGGGTCTTACAATCCCATTGATGTTAGGTGACAAGTATACCTTTGTCATTGACTAAGCAAAAAACCTATCTGAAGTCAAAAGAATTGGTATTCCTATTCTTGGGGATTAAGCTCGAACATTTCATGTAACTGAATTATCATCCTCATCAACCCATTAATATCCCACTGCTGGGGATAGGTCTTCCAGTCGACCACACTAGCCAAGTGCGTATTGGTAGACTTCACACACCTTCGACAACTTTACAAAGAACTCACAGATGTATAGTTTTCCTCGCGATGTTTTCCTTCACCGCTGAAGCAAGTGATAATTAATTTCTAACTGAATACTGTATTCAGTATATAAGTAGCATAACGACCTATTAAAATGTTCATTTTTTTTTAGGTAATTATAGGCCTATTTATGGTTCTCATTCTCGCCTGCCGTACAGACGACCGTGCTTGGATTCCGAGAGATCTAAAATTATCAATTTAAATATTTGTTTTCCATATGGGTTTTTGTTGAAAACCATTAAATTTTGTAGCATAAACATTTTTAGTATAAATATTAAGCGTAAAATGGCATTTACTAACTTGATCGGTGGTAGAACTTTAGTTCGACCGGGGAGTTACCACTGCCGCGCTCATAATCCGCCCTGAAACAGTTTTTGTGTTTCGATGCAATTGCCAGGTACACTTACAGCGAGGTGACCAGCTCAGTCCTGAGGAGTAGTAAACGCATCTACGTACGACCTCGAACCGAACTTCAATTTTGTTTGAGGTTAGCTATGGGTAAACATGTTTGGCTAGTCATGGTTCATATCATATCACTGTTTGTATTAGTCAGTCTTCAAAATTGCTGAAACTAGACTGGCAGCTTTAGTTCTACGACAATTTGAATGAAGCGTTTCTTTCTTTTTATGCTTATGGGGCAGCAAATAAGCGTACAGCCATCTAAGGTTAAGTGGTCACTGCAGCACATGGACACCCACATGTAACCTCAAACAAAACTAAAGTTCTATGTGGGATCGTACGTAGATACATCATTACTCCGGAGGACTAAAATCGTCACCTCGTTATAAGTATGCCCGGCGACAGCCCCTCTCAAATTAAAACAAAACTAGTACACAGCAGATTATGAGGGCGGCGGTGGTACCTCCTCGGACGAACTTAATTCTACCAACTTTTAAATACATTTAAAAGTATATAATAAATTAAGGAATTTAAAGTACATCGTGATAATGCACCTATAATCGTCTTCCCTTCCTCTTAAGGGACCTAAAATACACCGCGACGATGACCTGCACCTATAATCCCTTCCCCTTAAGGAACTTAACATATACCGTGACGACGACCTGTACCTATAATCACCGTTTGTATTAATCAGTCTTAAAAATTTCTGAAACGAAACTGACATCTCTAGGTCTACGACAACTTGGATAAAACATTTTTTTCTTGCAACTGCATTATTGTTTTTGGGGTTCTCAAGCGTTTCCTTCTCGACATTTCCTACTTCGGCTATAATTCAGCGTAACGCGATTTGTTCCTCGCCGCTCAACTCTTTGATCTCATAATTTGCCCGGAGTCCATTCGCCTCGAGTAATCCAATTTGCTTTAAACACTTTTCAAAAACTTTTCACCGATCTCCTCCCAGCTGGAATGTTTGCTTGAGTCTTGTTTCTTGGACATTCTTTTTAAGACCTCTTAACCAACGTTTAAATGTCTATAATAATTTGGAAATTATATCATATTAATATGAGTATACCTCATAAAGACAGGTCATGGAGCTGAGTTGATTGGACATAACATAGCTATTGTGCCAATGTACACAAGTCACTATTTCTTTATACTGTGCTATTTTTTATGTGACAAGAATAGCAAACGACCGTGCAGGCAACCTGATGTTAAGTGGTCACTGCAGCCTATGGACACCTAAGTCTAACCTCAAACAGGACAGAAGCCCTATCGGAAGTCGTACGTTGATGCATTACTACTCCTGAGGACTAAAATAGTCACCTCGTTTGCAAGTGTACCTGGCAACTACACCTATCCGGCCGAAATAAGAACTGCTTCACGAAGGATAATGAGGACACCGATGATGATTTTTTTTAATGTTTGTCGGTGGAAAAGCGTATTAAACATATATATTTTTTCATTCCAGTCATTGAACCGTTTCCTTTAAAACATTTTTCGATTGTTAATATTTAAACAATTTCACATTTCAGGTTATTCCAAGTACTTCACAATAAGAATCAGAATAAAGCAATTTAGTTTCTGATAAGACACCATCTATCAAATTAAATGGGTTATTCGTACCCTTTCCTGTGTATTTCCTTCCAAGTTTTTCTTTTTTTGTTACTTTCTCAGATATAATTTAGGGCGTACGCGTTATCATTCGCTCTTTATCACTCTCAGTCACGAACTTGCCAAGGCTTTATAATTATGTCGGATGCTTTATGACCAAAATTAAGCTATTATAACGTTATAATTAAAATCTTATCAGATTTTTAGAGAATGGGACCACCGACTTTGTTGATGATTTCAAAATATTAAATTCGGAACTCATAATCTTGTTTGTTTTTCCAAGTACTAAATATATCCAGGAGTTGTGCCGATATCATTTTCTATTTTTCTCGTTGTAGTAGATTTTTTTGTATCATGCTTTCATGTCAATTATGCATGTTTAAAATACTGCATAGTAACAGTGAGCAGTGTTAGTTTACGGAGAAGACTCCGGCCTCTCCTGGACTGAATCGCAGATTTGATTTCTAGGCATACACATGTGATTTTTAGAAGTTATGTGGGTATTAGAATTTAATTTGTTACTTGTTCAAACGGCGAAGAATACATCGTGGGAAGACCTACATGTCTGAGATTTTTTTATAAATTCCTTTAAAATGTGTGAATTCTCGGCCAGCGTTATGGACTTTGGCTTATTCCTTCTCATTCCGAGGAAACTCGTACCCAGCCGTAGGACAGTAATGGGTTAATGATAATTATGATGAAGCTACTGTACTGTTAAACATACACAAATTTTCGACCAATTTGAACTGTAGAATTTCTGTAAAATTTTCTACAAATTCAACTTCAATTTAATAGGTGGCAGAACCGATTATATTTCGATTCTATAGGTGCAGTTGTCTGGCTCACTTACAAGTGAGGCGATCGTCTAAGCCCTCGTAGTGACGCATCTACGTACGACCCCAGATAAGATTTCAATCCTGTTGGAGATTAAATGTAGATGTCCATGGGCTACAGTGACCACTTAACATAGAGCGAAAGCTCGTTTACCATTCGTCTAGCATAAAAAAATATATTCGATATTCGGATCTAACAACTCGGTATAAGTAAATTCATCACAAATATTATACAAAATGTTCTCGAGAAAAACATATCAAAACAAACACGCCGTGAAGTAGCAGAGCTCAGATTGAAGTTTCAGGCGGAAAGCAAACCCGTAATCCTACAAACGGACGCGGTAGAACAAAAGGCCGGCGCCTACAAAGATGCGATCATTATACATTCATAGGCGACTGACTACGAAAGATTCTTTCGACTCCGCATACTTTCTCAAAAGTGTTCACGCTTTAGGAAGTTACCGCAGCGTAATAATATAATGGTCTATCTCGTAGCTTGTAGTTTTCGCAAGTCGCGTTTGTTGCACCCAAGTATTCGTGGCATTTGTTTGGATCCCAGACCGCTTGCAACCGTATACAATCCAAAAACCTGAATTCGGTACCGAAATTCTGTATCCTGTTTCAATGGTGCCCAGAATGACGACATTTTGACTTTATTTGTGACTGCTTCCCTTTTTAAGTTCCACTGTTAAGTACGGACCTCCTTTGGGAATCGCAAAGCTTATGCCACAGTTCACCACGCTGGCCAATGCAGAATGTAAGACGTCGCCTTTGAGAACTTTATGAAAATTTTCAGCCATGAGTGTTTCCTCACGATGTTTTCCTTCACCTTCCCTTTCACCGTTAAAGTTAGATAAGTAATTTGAATATACACATAACTTCGAAAATCAAAGATGCCTGGATTAGAACCCTTGACAACCGACGGGAGAAGCCGTAATCTCACCACTAGGCTATTGTTTCTTATCTTACTTTATACTAGACTTCCGTCTACGATGTTGACGACGCGTGAAATAAAAACCTAATTGATCTCCGAAACATATGACGGCCCATACCTCAAAAAGATCAAGCTGTAACTACTTTCCCGATATTATTCAAACTTATGACAATCGTTGAGTCTGACTGTATAATTTTAAAATATAAAATAACCATTTAAATCGATGTAGCAGTTTTCCTTGAATCGCGGACAAACATACAAACAAACACAGTAAAAGTAAAAAAAAATCTATATGTTCAGAAACCACTAAACAGCCAATATCAGTCAGGCTATCAAAATATCTTTAACGTACAGACACAGCGTTGTTACAATTTTATAATAGCACGGATATATTGTAATGTTATTTTCTCCTTTGATGAAAACATATATCAATAACATTATCCGATTCGTCCGTTTCTTGATATTATTAATACACTTATCGTATTACATTATTCTTATACGCTATTCGGGGCGTTCACATCTTCCGGCACATGTAATTGTTAACAAGAAAAACATGTATACATCTGCCTAAACATGAATAATCCGCTTAATCCGAACGCCTCGAGCGCGGACGTGCGGTGCGGGTGGCCAGTGTAAGCAGACGCGATATATTCTTTGACGGCCCGCGTACCACCCACTAGACAGTGGGGCTGATACAACTGTATATTTCGCATTATGTTGTAATGTTTTAATTAATATTATGAGAAGTAAATATAATTAGTCACCGGGAGATGTTTATCTCTTGAGAACAAGGTAAGTGGTCCTCAGCGCGTATGGACATCTGTAATTTATCCGTAATATTACACCTTATAAAAGACAAGGATACTACACCTTCAAATACATTGTACGTACAATACATTGTAACACCGTTCTCACGTTCACGCAAGTTCTTTGCCATTTAAGCCTACAGTCAATACGCCATATGCAGCTATGATCGCCGGTGTTGTGGATGACTGTGGAAGTTTGACAGTCGTATCTTTTAATAGATGGTAGAACAATCGTTCATCTGGGGGAGTACACTGTTGCCCTCATAATCCGCCGTAAAGCAGTTGTTGTGTTTCGGTTGGAGAGGTGCGGTTGCCAGGCAGACATATAGCGAGGCGACCATCATAGTCCTCAGGAGTAGTGACGCATCCATATATAACCTCAAAAGAAACTTCGGTTTTGTTTGTGGTTGGATGTGGGTGTCCATGGGCTGTGGAGACCACTTAACATCAGGTGGCCTGCATACTCGTTTGCTACTTTACAAACATAAAAAAATATATACTGGATGTCTGTCCCTCAAAGCGCCGTGTTTGCACATAGCTCAAATTGCGTTCGTTTTGTATAACAATCTATGAGAGTTACTTGCGTCGATTGTAATATTTCCTTTAATTTTAGTTCAATACAAAAAGGGTGTGTAAACGATAATGTTAAGTAGTCACTGCATCCCATGGACACTCACATTCAACCTTAGACAGGATTGAAATCCTGTCTAATTTCGGTCGAAAATGCGTTAATATGTGTGAGGACTAAGATGGACGCATCGTTGTAAGGGTATGCGACAGTCGCACCTCTCCAACCGAAACAAGTGCTTCACAGCGGTTTATGAGAGCGGAGGTGGTGCCTCCCCAGACGAACTATAATTCTACCTCCTATTCGGCCACCTTTATGTATTGTACCTACTCGTTATCACAACCGTTAATTTGATGTGTCACATTAATTTTATTCATCTTTGAAACTTACATGCTTTATCAGTTATCCATTAATGTCCCACTGCTGGGCACGGGTCTACTCTCAGATTGAAAAGGGTTAGGCCATAATCCACCACGCTGGCCAATTACGAACTGGAAGTCTTTTACACACCTTCGAAAACTTTACGAAGAAAGATGTGTAGGTTTCGTTACAATGTTTCAGTTCACCGATAAAGCAAGTGATGATTAATTTTTAATACGCAGATAACTGAAAAATAAGGTGCATACGGAAATCGGTCATCCAGCGTGAGAGACCGGAATCTTGACCACTAAGTTTTAAGCTTGTTTAAGTATCCGCTCACAATGGCGCCATACAGTCCATGTTCGGCGCTTGGTTGCTAACTACACAGGCTAACAAGGTGCAGTTGTAAAGCTAAACAAACCTTTGCTCGCGAGTTTACCCGAGTTATTCTTTATCGCTTGTGCCATGTATGCCATGTATAAATAGTTTTGCTTTGACGTACAATGTCCTCTACCGTTTTTTTTATTTCGAAAAGAAGCAAACGAGCGTGCAGGTCTGATGTTAAGTAGTCACTGCAGCCCATAGCACCCACGCTAACTTCAAATAAGACTATAGCCCTATCGTCCGGTAGTAAGTAGATGCGTCACTACTCCTGAGAACTAATATGGTCGCTTTGCTTGTACCATACAACCACGCCTTTCTAACCTGGTACCTCCGGATCGAACTAATATTAGTTCTACCGCCTAAAAACCGTGAAAACTTCAAAATAGATTGCGTCGGTTGCAAGACTAGTTAGATCAACACGAAAGTATTGTAAATTTAATTTTAATACCATTCGCTTAAGAGCGTAAGCATTTATAAAAAGAGAATTTTCACTCACCAATATATTAGCAGGATACTTCAGAGATGAATTCTTTTGCACAATGCTGCAGCACGTCATGAAAATCAGTTAAACTGTGTAAGCACCGTGCTAGTTCAGACAAAACTGGTATATTCTCCACAACGCGATTATTTCACGAAAAACGGTAATAGATGGCGTTGTACTCTATTTATGATAGCGATGTTATAAGCGTCCATAACTCTTAAATATGTATTAATATAACTTATTATATATAAAGTAGGTATTTAAGGTACCGTTTAGGAAAAAATACTTTTTCATTACAAGAAATTGCTTTACATATTCTTAAATTTTATGCACATACTCTTTTCACATTTTAAATCTATAACACGATGTGACATGGACGTTTATGTGTAGCATTTATTTCATGAAATAACGTTTTCTACTCGATATATTTGCGAACATTTTCGATTGACTTTTTGCCCCCGCCTTCCCCTATTCTTTGGTCCCGCGTACAATCATAAGTGTTTTCTTTGTGGATAGTACCCTTTAACGTGTTTATCCTTTTTGGCCGACGCTCCCCTCGCCTGCTCCTAATGCTCCATCCACATTACCGTTCATGAATATTGCTCAAAGGCAAAATGAAAAAGGTTATTTATAATTATTTCTCGACCTAATCTCGACCTTTATCAAATCTCGAGCGATCTATGAGAGCAGATAATTTGGTATAACTTTATATTTCTTTATCGTATTTTTCTATATCGATTACAATTTAAGTGTCTTTACTTTCTGAAAGTTAAACAAGAATCGTTAAATTAAAAAATTACATCGAACTCCGTTCTCTACAATCCGTTAAAATCAACCAACCGGAATAATTAATAGGCGAATCCGTTTATAGTACAATAAAAAACATTCAATCAATGATAAAAAAACCAAAACAAATGGATTAAATAATTGACACTTAATATAACCGAAAGTTCTCTCTCAGTTGTGTTTGCACGGCGCCAGCGAGAGTGTGTCGTTCGACGAACAGCGTCGGTGTAATTTTGACGATATTTTTATTTTACGACTGTGAAGGCTTTCGTTGCAAGTGTGAATATCGGCGTTGGAAAATATTATTGTTCCTGCGAGCCTGATGTGATGTTTGCTGTGCCATGTTTTCTCTTCAATTCCTCCAGATAAATGAATTCCCTTTATTATTTTTATACTTATGAATGTTTTTCTTGAGATCGCAAAGGAAGTGTGGTTGTACAGTTAATAGAGCGTCTCTATGTATATTGTTTATTCTCATATATCAGGTGGTAGCTAGGTAGAAGATAACCCTTCGTGGTTCACCTCCTCTGGAACCACCAATGCACCTATTTCTGCCGTATAACAAGCGCAAACATTGCTGTTATTGTTTGAAGAGTGTGGTTAGGAAGAGACACTTACACGGGTCGTTCCAACTTAATCCACGGTGGTAGCGCACGTCATTACCACGTGACGACGACATACCATTTGTCACAGACTTCTGTTCTATTTGGTGACGGTATTTACCTACCTATCAAGCAGTGCTAGTCTAGTGTTTAAGATTCTAACTCACGCTAGGTGTCCGAGGTTCTAATCCCGCACGCACCTCGGATTTTTCTAAATTATGTCGCAGAGGACCTTAGAAAAAGGATAGATAAATGGATCATATTCCAAGAAGCATCGCAAAGGCTACCCTGCGGTAGGCATCAAAAGCCTGCGGTAGACCTCAAAAGACCTCAAAAATGTTTGAACAAATCGTATTCCAAGAAGCGTGGCACAATACTGTATTGCGTGGACGGCTTAATCTCTTGAATTTATAACATTAATGAAATTTATTA
>DWKL01000886.1:0-16353 GCA_018249415.1 Phareas burnsi | reverse complement strand
ACTACAAACCAAAATACTATATATCGAAAAACTGCAAACATGACTACCAAACAAAATCCTATATATCGAAAAACATTACGCACATTACTACAAAACAAAATACTATATATCGAAAAACTGCACACATGATTACCAAACAAAATACTATATATGGAAAAACTGCACACACGACATGACTACCAAATAAAATTTCATTTCATCCATTGCGTTCTAGATTCGATCACATCCACCTTATCTGTGCCACTCAGCGTTTCCATTTGTACACGAACGTTATAAAACTGAACGGAATGTATGATCTTCCATAACTGCCATATTCCCAGCTTAGTTCGTTATTAACTTACTTGAAAATATATCCTCATCTGCAATTTCTTTCAATAGATGGCATTTGAAAAGATTTTTACACTTGCATAAAATATGGATTCAAAGTGATTCTTTGGACTTGTGGTTCAGGGTCATCGTCGCGAAGTGCCACCACACTGATTTGTTATGCAGAGGGTGTCGGGTTCAGAGCCCGACCGAAGAAAATTATGAATTAAAATTTCCCTCCAGTTTGGGTTAACAACGGTTATTATTGACTGACCTTAAGATATCAAGCTATAGGCGGATATCGGATAAAAATATTGAGGATAGTTGCCTATTATTAAGAATATACCCGCGTTTGGTATGGTGACCATCATCTACTACGTTAGTGTAAAAGAAAAAAATCCGTCACTATTCGACAGTCTTATTAAAGTCTCGCTAGTTTTACCTACGTCAACATGAAATTAACATTGGGGTATGCACACTTTTTATAACATGGAAGTAACGGTAATGATGGTAAGTGGTCACTGCCAACCATAAATATTTGTAATTAAAACGAAATAAGATTGACCACAATGGATTACAAGGCCTGAAAACTAAGTTGGAACGTCTTTACGACGAGTCTCTACTTCTCTCCCTTTCTACGCTCTTCAAACCAGAACACAGTAACATTGGACACTGCTGTTATAATATTTAATAGGTCGTAGAACTATAGCTCGTCCGAAGAAGTACCGCCGCCACCCTCATAATCCACCGTGAAGCAATTGGTTTGGAGAGACGCGGCTGTCGGTAGACTTTGCGAGACGATCTTTGTCCTCGGGAGTAACAACGCACCTGCGTACGTCAGATAGGTCTTCAGTTTGGTTGACGTTAAACGTGGGTGTCTATGAGCTGCAGTAATCGCTTAACATCCGGTCGCCTGCACGTTGCTTTGATTCTCTTGTCACATAAGAAAAGCAGAGTCGAAGGTAACCTCTTTAACACTTTGACTGCGGCAAACACATGTCGTGTTTTACTGTCGGCGCCACCCGTTCGGCTCGCACGCATAGTGTGTGCCGCCATATTGGAATACGCCTGTTGAGTTACGCGCCGCAAGGATGGATGTTTCGAATATTAGCGTCGCAGTCAATGTGTTAAAATGTTCTTATCTCCGTGTGTGCTCCACACTGACACACCAGGACACGAAGTGTGAGACAATGAGTGAACTAAGCGTATTTCCAAAGATGACTGGCGCATTTAATTGACTTTTTAATCTGCGGAGATGAAAGTGTAGAGCGTAATCTTTTTGTCTATGGTCTTGTCAAACAAAATTAAACTCGGTAACGACCTGAACGCGAGTGAAGCGTGATTGCATATTTTATTTTATCTTTTGTATCTAAAGATTTTCAAATTAATGAGTTCTAAAAGAAATTCTTTGAAAATTTCCGATAAAATGAATTTTATTTTGTGCTACCATTTTCGTTCTTTTAAAGCGACCAATATTTGTTCTTAAATTAAAATACGCTGCAGTTTTAAAATGTTAAAAAAATCATAGGTGGCCTTTACATGAACAGAGACTACCATGTTCTTGTGTGACCCTAATACAAGTCGGAACATTCAAATTCGAAAAACAAAGGCTCGGAAAAAATATCGTGTGGGTACCACGCGCAGCCAATAAGAGAACAGTCGCCACCCAACCAAGTAGACCCATAACTTCAAGAAAATCTAATAGATTCAGAAGATACAGAGACACTTGGAGTGGTGCCAATTAGTGGAGGCCCGTGTCCAGCAGAGAACCACAAACGGCTGATAAATGCTTTTCATCTATTCATTCAAATTCATTAAAATTTCCAATAAAATTACTTTTATTTGTACATCACTCAAGAAATAATTTATTTCAAAAATATATTCGAACGTCGGTTTTTTTTGTTTTTAAACATTTTTTCCATATTTAAGCTTTTACGAAATCGAAAGCAATGATAGCCTAGTAGTTAAGATTCCAGCCTCTCACGCTGGTTGTCGGGGATTTGAATCCCGCACCTTTAATTTTTTAAAGTTATGCACATATTAGAAATTAACATAGTGGGAAAGCCTACACATCTGAGAGTACTTCGTAAAGTTCTCGAAGGTGTGTGAAGTCTACCAATCCGCCCTTGGCCAGCTTTGTGAACTATATCCTTACCCTTTTCATTCTCGGAGGAGACAGGAAGACATTAATCGGTTGATGATGAATACGAAGCTATTGTGAATTGAACTTAAATAAAACTTTATGTTCTAGAAGATACTTCTAACAAACGTTTTACTCATAAATTTCGTTTGGGCTCTAATCAGGATAATTTAGTGGCGTTCCTAATTTAGTGGTAATTTAAATCAGGATAATTTAGTGGCGAACGCTAAAACGTTAAATAAGAAGTTAAACGTTAAATAAGATTTACATTTGCCGGGCACACTTACAGCGAGGTGAACATCATTGTCCTAAAGAGTATTGACGCATCTACGTATGACTTAAGATAGAACTTCAGTTTTGTTTGAGTTATGTGTGGATGGATGTCCATGGGCTGCAGTGACTTCTTAACATCAGGTAGTATGCACGCGTATCTGCTACTCTTCAAACATAAAAAAATGCATTTCCCTTCTAAATCTATGAATAAACAATTATAATTAATTTGACTCTATTAGGATAACACATTTGTCACGTTTTATGTATTAAAATTACTAATATTTTGTATATATAAAACGCCTTTGAAATATCCTTTAATGTCATCACTTAAACAACATATTAGAAGATGTGAATTGCCCAATGGTTGGGCACTGGGATGCATACCACATGGGTTTCAGAGCCGCCATATTTAATATTAAGTAGATAATGTAGTTTATTTTACTAACATAGATAATAAATATTTACTAACAATATATGGATCTTGTCCGAAATAAAGAATTATTATTATTATCAATAAGTCTTAGATAATCTATGTCATAATATTTAGAAAATACATGAAATTGAAGGGTGTGATTTCTCATAAAGCACCTTTTTGCTTATTTGCCCTATACGAAAACATTAAAGACCGGCATTTTTATCTGTATGTATGTCTGTCTACTTGATAATCTTTATAGGGATTCAACCTATTTTGACAAGACTTTTCATCTACTTTTATAAAGCAAATTTAAATATTTACGCGGTTTCCTTTGGTTCCATGACCATAATTTTTTTTCAACATACACAAAGTGATAATCATTTATTTAAATTTAAACTATTGGTCCATTTTAACAACCGGAAGAAATGTTTCCTGCGTTTAATTATCAAAAGCGCTGAAGCGATGATTAAAGTTAATTAATCAAACGAACAAAAATCAACGACCATAATCCAGTGTGTTTGCATCCGTCCAGTATACTGTCACTTACCAGGTATGACACGTACCTATAGGGTTTGATTCTGGCAGATATTAAATTATAAATTTAGATATTTATTCAACGTAGACTTTGTATAACATCAAAATCAAAAGATTGTTATTTAAAGTTGACTCTTTACAGTATTATTTTTGAACGACAACAGACTATCACTGCTTCTCAAGCTTTCCCGCTTTCGAAGAAGAAGTAGCGAAAGTCAACTAATGGTGTCCACAAAACTAACTCCAATAGCAGAAGAAGAAATGATACTTTTATAATTACAGTCTTTTGTTTTCTATTCATTTTATTATGGGCTTCTAGTAGAAACAAACGGTCTACATGATGTTACTTGATCCCGCCCCGCAACTTGGGGAGACCGGGAGTATAATTTTTTAATCTTTTTTTTAAGAGACTTATTGTATCCTGTACATAATACTACACACTACTCATTTTTTAATTTTTAATTGACCAGACTTCTATCTTTAAGAGATGCATTGATGAATGAGTAAACATCTCGCTTGTCCAGAGTGTGGCTCCGACAAGATACTTTGATATGCACCTACATCAAATTGGTTTACGTTGATTGTCTTCATCAGTGCATCTGTTCTCTTTCGATCCACCATCGAGCAACTTACACCAATGCTTTAATGCGGTTCGGTAGAGATGCGGGTTAGTGTCCAAACTGTATAGTATGTCGTAAGCCGCCCAAAGCCTCTGACAAAGTTTAGCGACTGCTATCCAATGATAACGATCGGGACCGACAGCTTAACGTGCCCTCCGAATCATGGAAGCGTGCATGAAATTTAGCCACAAGCGATCACCCATTCAACTTACGACCGCGCCCGAAGTTGCTTAACTTTGCAGAACGATTTGCAATCTACGCGAGCCACGGGTTTATGCGCTCTTCTATACACTACACGAAGAGTTGTATCAGGCTGGAGAGATCTGGTTGGAAAGGTGTGGAGAACGGAGATAGAAATATGAGGCTTGGTCACTAAACTTTTATATGTAAAGTTACTTAAATAACTTTAAAAACATTGCACATGCATGCCAATAAGTCACAAAATACACTCCTTAAACTATTTATATTACATTACATGAACTTAAAATTTATTTAGATAAAACATTTTAATTATTTATTATTTATTTACTTAGGTAACAAAAGTTATTAGATATTGTTAAAAACAATGAAGGTATCAAATTTTAAAATTACATTTTATTTGTATAAATTAAATATTTCATTTTGCTGTTATCCATTTATGACAGTATAATAATAATTTATAGCAGTGAGAACCTAGTGGGAAGATTCCGGCCTCTCAAGTGTGGGGTCCGGGATCGAAATCCCGCACGCATCTCTGATTTTTCGAAGTTCGTGTAACTTACTATTAGCTATTAATTATCACATGCTTTAACGATGATGGAGAATATCGTGAGGAAACCAATACGTCTGAGAGTTCTTTTTTAAGTTCTCAGAGGTGTATGAAGTCTACCAATCTGCAATTGGTCAGCGTGGTGGACTATTGCCTGATCACAGCCATTACCCTTGCTAGCCAAGCGCAGACGAGTACACACTCAATTCAGTTTCAAAAGTATGTGTAATCTCCGCACACCTAATGAAGAGCTCCCTGGCATATCAATTTCATGACATTGTTTTCCTTCAGCATTAGAACAATAATTAATTTCTGATACGCACATAATTTCGAAAAATCAGTGCACACCTAATATTAGAATCTCGTACCCCAACCATGGATGCCGGATGTTCACCACGTGACTATCCACGCCTCCAATACATAGACCTAATACTTTGAAAATTCTACACTTACACTTGCTACAGTTAGACTTGCAACTTTCCAAACATTCCATCCGATTATTAATCATATCGAAAGTTCTAGATTCGACGAGCGGAAATAACATTTCCTCCAGTTAATCGTCGATTTTATAATTTATTAACTTATTATTATTCACTTTCATTTCTAGTCAATAATATATTAAAATATTTTAAAAGAAATATATATACATATATAAAATAATATAGCTTAAAAATATAAGTTACAATTACTACTTTCTACTTTAGTTGTCAATATTAGTAGTGATTTTAAATTAATGCGTTCACAATTAATTTATAATGCATATAGCTTCTAAAAATAAAGTGCACGTGCCTAGGATTTTAACCCCGGACTGCTAGCGTGAGAGGCCGGAATCATACCACTGGACTAAAGCCTCATAACATAATCAGCATGATCCCACTAATTACTTGTTTGTTGATCTTTACAATTATATGCGCTATGGGCGGCAGTGCCCACTTACCATCAGGAGACTACATATTCTGTTGCTACTTCTATAAAATTAGAAAAGAATATATCATGAAGCTCTAGGCGCCCCCCAGTTGCAAAGAGAGACCCATTCCCAGCAGTGGGACATAAATAAAATAGTCGAAGCCATATCTTATCTGAGGTCGTACGTAGATGTGTTACCACTCTTGAGGACTAAGATGGTTACCTCGATGTAAGTCTTCCCGGTAATCGCACCTCTCCAATCGAAACAAGAAATTGCTTCACGGCGACTTCCCGGATAAACTATGGTTTTACTACCTAATAAATCTCCATCGAAGCTGGGAGAAAAGAGCTAGGAGAAGGGAAAGGGAGCTAGGAGAAATAATCACTATAGGAGATATTTAGATGGAAAACTTCTCTTCTATGGAGATTAAATCAATGGATGAGAGAGATGGAGATCACGGTAAAAATAGTAGAAGGAAATCATCCGTAAAAATTTTCAGATTAATTAGACTCAAATAACAACTTTATCAACTGCGCCCCAACAACTACTGATCGTTCGTCAAATCAGAAAGTGCTCCGTTTAACGACCGGAAATAATGTTTCCCCCATTTAATGGTTCCGCCCTACAAGACTCGGTGATGATACCGGGAGCTCGTTAAAAATTACGGCTCTAAAAATGTACCCCTAAACAAGGGTCTTGGGGATGGTTTGGCGTAAAGAGCATGAACGGACGACGAAGAATAATGTGAAAAATTATCTACTTTGAAACCGAACGAAGGAACTTTGCGGGATTATTTTTACGAATTATTTTTTATTTATTAGAATACATCATCAAGAATGGAGAACAAAAAAGTACCTACATTTACAAAAAAATATCATCAGAATTTAAAGTGACCCACATTATAAAGTTGCCATTGATAGCGGGTGGTGGTTAAAACTCTAGCAAGACTGAAGGGAAAATCCACTTAACAGACGGCACACACTTAACGCGGGTTTAATAACTTTTTTTTTATGTTTGAAGAGTAGCAAACGACCGTATAGGCCACCTGACGTTAAGTGGTCACTGTAGCCCATGGACATCCACATCTTACGTCTAATCAGATTGTAGTCCTATTTGAGGTCGAAACGGATCAGAGGCCAAGCCGTGTCGGATGGCAAACATCCGTTTCTCCGCCAATCCGCACTGGAGAAGCTTATTGTAATATGCTCTAGCTAAGTTGTGGGGGAACAATTGTAGGTGTCCAAGGTGTACGGATTTCTTCCTACAACTAAGGAGTTGTGGAAAGAAATCCGTACCCAAAAGTGAAACATGAAAAGCGTTGCAGCAAAATATTATTATGAAGATTAAAAATAAGAATTCAATAATAGTCATAGAAACAAAAACAAAACCCCGGCAAAAATAACGCTGACATTTCTGGGCGTCGTTTCACCGTCTCCGCGTGGGGCGTTTATTTGTAGAGGACGCTGGGTTTTAATTGTCACCACAATTTTATTTCTGAGGAGAAGTAAGAATATAATTTCATTTAGCAACAATAAACGCTTTCAAAAAAACCTGCCTTGCACAAGGATACCCTGTGCCGTGGGTGCCACCGACAAGACGAGTACACAAACATATGACTTTTAGCTAATATTATGGCGGAAATTATACATTTTAATTACGTAACGAGTTCTCATGATATGCGGTTTTTTAATTGCCTATATTTCGACCCAGTTGCATGGATCGTGGTCACGGCGAAACATGGTTTAATCGTTTGAAACGTGGTTTCACCGTGATCATGATCCATGCAACTGGGTCGAAATATAGACAATTAAAAAACCGCACAGCGTGCGTACTCGTTACGTAATTAAAAAGAGTACACAAACATCCAGACCCAGAACAGAAGTCTGAATGCATCGTTAAGATGGCGTCTAATTGGAATCGAACCCGGAACCCTCAGACCGGTAAAAACTACACCATGCGGGTCGTCATTTAATCAAATAGATACAGATATTAACGATAAACATATTAATAAAATATTCTAATTTCTTTTTCCGAGTGTGTACTTTAAAGAGTGGAAACACACATAACATAACAACAAACATCTAACCTCAAACAAAACCGAAGTTCTGTGTGAAGTCATACATAGATGCGTCACTACTCTTGAGGACTAAGATGGTCGCCTCACTGTAAGTGTGCCCGGCAATCGCACCTCTCCAAACGAAACAAACACTGCTTCACAGCGAATTATGAGGGAGATGGTGATACTTCCCCGCACGAATTCTAATTCTACCACCTATCACAGGACCTAGCTTAGAAGTAACAAATGAACACGCAGTTCGTCTAATAGTTACGAATACTGCCGCCCATGGAAAAAATACCATAAAATGTTTTGATTCAAGTGAAATCCATTATGAGAATACCGTTGAAATGATAAATCTGGACGACATTTGTCTTGTTTGTTTGAAGACAACGCCGAGTTTTAATTGTCACCAAAGTTTTATTTGTGTGGAACAAGTTTCGGTATTCAAGTTGGAGCTGAAAGAAATGGGACACTAGAAACTTTTAATAGACTTCACGATGTCGATGCACGGTTTGGTAAACAGAATTCAACTCAAATTTTATGTTGATTTCTCGCGAATGAAATTCGAAATAGTATTGGAATAAGAAACGGTTTTGTTTTACTCACGTTTTGAACAAAGTCCTAGTCACAATTGTAACATTTTTCTATTTACTCAATATACCATATATAAGTATTAAAGTGGTTAGTAATGTATTAAGATTGTGTAAGACGAAGTGGTTAAGATTCGACCTCATTCGCTAGGTGTCTGGAGTTCGAATCCCGCACGTAGCTTTTATTTTTCAAAATTATGTGCGTATTAGAAATCAGTTGTCACTTCTTTTGACTGTCAAAGAAAACATTGTGAGGAAATATACACATCTGAGAGCTTTTTCTAAAGTTCTCGAAGGTGTATGAAATCTAACAATCCGTATTTGGTCAGCTTACTGGACTATGCCCTAAGACTTCTCATTCTAAGAAGTGATCCGTGCCCAAAAATGGAACATTAACCGAGGACGGACCGCCGCCGGCGTCACAATCCGATGAGCGGCAACACTTGCGTTTCGGTAGAGAGATGTGATTGTCGGGTACGCTTACAGCGTGACGACTATCGTAGTTCTACAGAAGTAGTAACGTATCTAGGTATCTACGTACGACCTCACGGATTCAGCCTTGTTTGAGGTTTGTTGTGGGTGTCCATAGGTTGCAGTGACAGCATAAGCTATAGCCGGCACCTAAGATATAGCCGGCACGCCCGTTTGCTACTCCATAGATAAAAAAAAAGTAACACTTGATCCATATGCCCGAAAGTGCTCCGAAAAGGCCTGTGGTGTGTCAAGTTAACTAATGTGCACACATGTAGCGTGATAGAATATGATCCTTTATTACTTAGAGACGCGACCCGTGTCCAACCGTGGGACAGTAATAAAACGCTTTCTATACTCCAGCTAGAATTCCCTATATTGTGAGCGCCATAGACACATAGAAAGACGGGTACACAAATACCGAGATCGAGAACCAGGAATCTAAGTTCATAATTTATATGTGTATTTGGTCGGGAATCGAATCCGTAACCATCTACGTGTCAGACCGGTATAGTTGAGGGGAACCGTCGAATTGATAATGAGAAATTACTTACAAGCAAATTCAACAAAGACTCCTTGGCTCCTTATTCTTCCCTTACTGTTCCACGCGTAGCATTCACAGCTGTATTTACGACCGAAATACTCATCCAGCTCATTTCTCGTCACATTCAGTTCAGCTTCCACCACCCTTACACCGTTCTGGGGGTCGACATGTTCCAACTGAACAGTCTTGTCGACCCTTACGCCGTTGCATTTGAAAAAAACTTGAAGGGCATTCGCCGCCCTGCATAGCAAACTAGCCGGCTTCGTCCTCAGAACGTAGGAGTTCTTCGGCTCTATGAGGAATATAGGAAGACCGTCGATGGTCTCGTCATTTTCTGGTAATGGAATGTAGTCATCTTCCTCAAGAACTGGCTTGAAGTCTGACAGATAAGGGTCGAAGCTTAGCAGACCGTCTGGGTGGATGTACTCTGGCCGGGTCTCTTTCTCCGTTGTGTGTTCTGGCCCTGTAACAATTCAGAAATATTTTAGTATCTTCTAGAGTATAGCAAAAATAGGAATGAAGTAAAAATGGTATTTTTAAATACGCTACACGATAAATCTAAGTCAATAGTGGTACACTTGTGGATCGAGAAGGATGTTATGATGATGGATATTTCGCTACTACAATGATTAATAAGGATGTTTTAGCTGGTATATTTTATTGTAGAAATTGAAAGAAATATAGAAAGTACGGTATGACTACTTTCTATATTTCTACCAACTTCTACAATACTCAATATCTGATGCGGTCGCCCAGTGGTCGAAATTCGACTGTAATTTATTAAATGTTTAAATGGTATGAACGTATAATCATAAAATCTGATGGCAAGTTGGATGGTATCTAAGATGTAGCACACTTGCCTAGAAGATGCTTATTCACACTTGCCTTAAACAGTTTCAGGTTGTAACTATCAGGCAAAGCAAACCTGGGCAGCGAGTTTCACTCCTTCGCGGTCTCAAAAAGAAAGGAGGAAGAAAGTCCGAACGAACAGAATATGTCGAATATATAACCCACTTCAAAATCACCACACACTAAAAAATAATTTTAATGGAATATTCGCTAAAAAAATAATCTTGAAGTCGGCGCGTCAAAACTAATTCAGTCCTCAAAATATATAGTGAATTGTATATATTGAATTTGTTTCATTGTGACGCACAAAAACACTTCTATAGTTAAATCATTTATTATGCTCATTGTTGTATTCATTATATAAATAACGATATTTATCGTAGCTTTGACTATAAAATATCTCATTAAGTGAAATGTATAGAAATAATTTCTTTGAGTAAAAATATTGATACATAAGAGGTGATTTATCTCCAATCCTTTTATGAAAGTATATACATTGTAGGACAAGGCAAATAACATTGACGACATCGGCTTGTTAGTGAAATAATTAGAAATTTAAAAGACTAACCAATCAGAGCCTGCACGTTATTGATGTGATGTTTTTCGTAGCCATGGCAACGGTTGTTAGATAGGCCCTGATGAGACGCTGGGAGATGCTGTACCGAGGGACGCGTCGCATTTACTTGCGTCATATTGCTTTAGTTTGTTATTATTCTTAATTTATATGAATGCTGTATATCTAGAATCATCTTTGAGTTAACTAATATTGCTTGTGGACAATTAAGAAGTTGTCTTGATTTCTAACATATATATACTTGTGTAATTGAGAATCTCCTTGCCGAAGGGAAGTTGGTTTAAAAACATCCGCTCGCGGCCGAGACAGCGAAGCCGCACATTTTTTTCTTTAAACATGATCCAAGATAATTTTATTTAAAAAACAATTTTTGCCAATCCTAGTGAAGTGTTCTAGTTAACACCAATTCAGTTATTTTCGAGGTTACGTGAAGTGGTAAAGTGACCCATACATTTATTTTTCTTTATAGCAATAATCTTGAAATCTCATGTTTTCTGATTTTAAGGGTGTAGCAGGCAAGAGGGTTCTCAACTTAATCTTCAGGGATACTAAGGCATATGTACCGACCTCAAGTCAACATAAACTCTGTTGATTATTTATTACAGATGCTCACGGGCGACAGTGATCACTTACCACCAAGAGGACTGAATGTTGTTTGTTATTTGTATGCTATAAAAATACCTAATAGCAGTTTAGTTACTAAAAAACTAATAATAGGTTATAATAACGTTTTTCAGTAAAAATTTGTCCATATTTATCAACACGGAAAAAGCTTAAGCAGGCCAAAAAGTTTACATATGTTTATGTCTCTCTTTATATGACGCTATTCGATTCAGACTAAAACGCATAGACTCTAAAACCCAGGTGCCAAAACAAACGGCATTTTAAACGAAATGCTTGTAAAGAAATAATTGAATTTATATTATAATTGTCAACATTTTCATGCGTATGTATAAAGCTACATGAAAGTGGTTATACGTGAGTAACTACATAAAACGCAAAGGGAAGGTTCTATCGGCTACATGTACATAGATGGATCTGCGAATACCCTGTTTGCGTCTAACGAGCCTTTCATTCCCACTAACCTTGATTGCTGTGGATTACAGGTTCTCTGTAAATTCTAGTACGCAAGTTTTTACGCTCCACGAGTCCTTAATATAAGTAATTAACATTTCTTCCTTGCATTTACGACGCGTGGCAGCAGTGACTATCCCGGTCTGACATGCAAAGGAGTCCGGGTTCGATAGCCAGCAAGGCAATCTAAATGATGAATATTTCTGTTCTAGATCTGAATGTCTGTGTTCTCTTTTTAGTATATATTCATAATATCACAATAGTAATTAGATGGTAAAACTATAGTTCGACCGGAGAGGTAATATTGGCGCTCTCATAATACGCTGCGAAGGACTTACAAGCTAGACGATCATCTTAGTCCTCAGGAGTCCTCCAGGCCTCAGATATGACTTCAGTCTTAGTCGTAGTTGTTAGTTTGAGGTTATAGTTGGGTGTCCACAGACTGCAGTGAGCACATAACACCAGGTTGTCTGCACGCTCGTTTGCTACTCTTCAAACATAAAAACAGCTTCAACCCAGAACGCAACGGCAATTAAAAAGTATGTTACAAGGCAGAAATGGGTGTGACGGTGGTGCCTGTGGAATCGGACCAGGAAGGGTTCTCTACCTTTGAACTCTACACTAACATTAAATAGTTAATAGTTAGTAATTACATTCATTTTGTTCAGCAGTCTAGACGAGCGGGGCAGGGCGGCCATTAAATTTTAATGGAGGAAACCAACATCCGATCTACGAAGCCTAATAAAGGTTCATTTACATAAATGAATAAGGACAGACATAAGGTAGAAGGTTATCTATAAATCGGAAGGCTTAAATTAATATGTGCATTAAAAACGAAGACTAAATACTGGAATCAATGTCGGTAGATGTAAGGTAATCCTCAGGAGTAGTGACGCATCTGTACGACCTCAGTTAAGTCTTCAGTCCTGTTTGAGGTTAGATGTCCATGTCCATGGGCTGCGATAACCACTTAACATTAGGTCGCCAGCACGCTTGTTTGCTACTCTTTTCACATAAAAATCCCGGCTAGCTGTTACAAAGTGGAAAAACGCGTCGTCAAAAATGTAGGTTTCATTGCGATATATTCATTGCCCGCTATAACTAAATAAGATATTATTTAAATAATACTACAAAATAAAAATACTAATGCAGCAAGTAAGAATGTACCATAACATTTTGCTACAAATACGGCTCCCTTTAATATTAGATTGTCTACAAGTTGCGGTGGTACAATGGATCGGTTTAGGCGCTCTTTTTAACTGTATATGTACAAGACTTCCCTCCGAGGTAATCCCGGGAGGTTATAAGGAGGTATAAAATCAAAAAGAATTTTCTTTTCAAGGCAGCAATTCATTTGCAGCTCCTCTGTTGTTGCAAATGTTTATAGAAGACAATCACAACAATTCCTCAACTGATCTATTTATCTTATCTTCTGTGTTGTGGCAAATGTCCATAGAAGACGATGACAACAGTTCATCAGGTGGTCTGTCAGCCTTATCGCCTCTGTTGTGGCGAATAGTCATACAAGACGATCACAACAATTCGTCAAGTCGTCTATCTGCCTGATTCCCTCTGTTGTGGCAAATGTCCATAGAAAACGATGACAACAATTTGTCAAATGATCTATCAGGCTAATCTCCTCTGTTGTGGCAAATGTCCATAAAAAACGATGACAACAATTCGTCAGGTGGTCTATCAGGCATATCTCCTCTGCTGTGGCAAATATCCATAGAAGACGATGACAACAATTCGTCAAGTGGTATATCAGGCCACTTGATGAATTGGCCGCCTCTATTGTAGCAAATGTCATGGAAGACGATGACAATATTTCGTCAGGTAGTTTAGATAGACCGCGTCACGAAAGGAGATGCTTTATCACTAGATTTAGTTACAAAAAAGTTCCTCTTTCGGCTGGCCATCATGAAACCATAGCCCGTAATCCAATTCCCATATCTGTCTCCAATCCATCATCAATATCTTCTTTCGTTTTTAATGGTAACACAATCTCGAATCAGCCACCGCTCACCACAAGGGCTCAGTTACTTTAACACGTGGATTCTTATGGTTTTAGTGACGGTAGTCTGACCTCCGGAGAAGTATTAAATTTCTCTGCACATCGAAGAAACTATTTCATGGATGGAATGCCTTTAATTTGTTTGTAAGATTTTATAGAAAATAGATTTATAATTAGAATTTTATTTGTTATATGAATGTGCTTCTGTCTGTATTAGTCTGTCTTTTCACATCCGTTGTATCTTCAGTAGTAATAGTAGTAGTAGTAGTATTATTACTACTAGAATACTAATAATAATAGGTGGTAGAACAATCGTTCGTTTGGGGAAGTACTACCGCCGCCCTAATAATGTACCGTAAAGCAGTTGTTGTGTTTCGGTAGGAGAGGTGCGGTTGCCAGGCACACATATAGCGAGGCTACCATCTTAGTCCTAAAGAGTAGCGACGCATCCATATACAACCTCAAACTGAATTTCGATTTTGTTTGAGGTTGGATGTGGGTATCCATGGGCTGCGGTAACCACTTAACATCAGGTGGTCTGCACGCTCGCTTGCTACTTTACACTTCCTGGTGTTTTCAATAGCGTGAATTGCTGTATCACTTTTTTTTTCATTATCAACCCATTAATGTCTCACTGCACGGCACGGCTCCCTTCTCAGAATGAGAAAGGTTAGTACATAGTCCACCACGCTAGCCAAATACGGATTAGTAGACTTCACACACCTCACGATGTTTTCCTTCACCGTTAAAGCAAGTGAAAATAAATTTCTAATTTCTAATACATAACTTCAAAAGTCAAAGGTGCGTGTGGAATTCGAACTCCGGACCCTAAGTGTCAGAGGCCGGAATCTTAACCACTAGGCTATCACTACTGTATCACATATGGAACATAAAATAGACAAGCCAGTTTGATCCAAACGCCGCCTGAGTTGTTATCGCCTATAAGAATTGAAATCTAAAAGCTTGCCATTTTCTATAGCAATTTAAACCGGCGTTGGAAATGTACGTTTACTATTCTGCAGAATAATCCTAAATATTAGTATTCTATACAACACCTAGTTAGATCCGATAGAGATGCAGCTCATTTGCTTTTCATATATATAAATAAAAATATAAACATTGGTTTGTACATTGCCAATCTCTGGAAGGTTTTTATCAATTACTATGAACACAACCTTGTATTTGAACACGTTTTGCAATAATATACTTCCGGTACGTAGATGTCACGGATAAAAAAACGCTACATGAAATCTTATAACAGTGATAGCCTAGAAATAATATCCCGGGCTCTCATGCTGAAGGTTTAGGGTTTGCACCTGTGATTTTTCGTGCAAGAATCTAATTGTGACGGTGAAGGAAAATATCTGAAAGTTCTCTGTAAAGTTTTCAAAGGGGTGTGAGATCTACCAAACCATTCTTGGTCGGTGTACTGGACTATGACCTAGCCCTTCTCATTCTGAGAGGCGTGCCGTGCTTAGCACTGGGACAATACTGGGTTGATGATGATCTGGTACATGGTAGAACTATAGTTCAACCGAGGAGGTGCCTGCGCGACCCTTACAATCCTCCGTGACGCAATTCTTGTGTTTTGCTTGGAGAGGTGCGGTTGTCGGGACACTTATAGCAACCGTCATAGCCCTTAGGAGTAGTGACGCATCTACGTACTACCTTAGATAGGGCTTCAGTTTTGTTTGAGGTTGGATGTGGGTGTCCATAGGCTACACTGACCACTTAAAGTCAAGTATCCTGCATGCTAATCTGCTACTCTTCAAGCATAAAAAAGATCTGAAATAGGATGTGAGAAAAAAGGTAGTCTTTTTATAATCCAATCAATCTGACCAAGGCACAGCAAACCATGGCTGGGTACACCTAGTTCGATATAAAAATAAACATGACAGCACAGTTGAAATGCATTACATGTTTATAGCAACGGTCATTTATTATGCAACCAGGTGTAATTAAAGTACCCTCGGCGCCATTGTGAGACTTGCGATGTTTAGAATTGCAAATTAAAGGGTCAAGTCGCATTCAGTATGAAAAGTACGTTCTGTGGAGAACTTATAGGAAGGTGCAGAGTTTACCTATTTGGTAACCATTAAAGCGTCTTATGTAATACATATTATGTATGTTTGTCTTTTGTAATATTATATGTTTCGTCTTTTGTAATATATACATTATATGTTTGTTTTTTTTATATTAGAGAAGTAATAAACCAACGTACCAAAGAGAGCAGTG
>DWKL01000885.1:0-16355 GCA_018249415.1 Phareas burnsi | reverse complement strand
TAAGCTAATATTATCGCGGAAATTATACATTTTTATATTATGTAACGAGTACTCGCGATTTGCGGTTTTTGAATTGCGTATATTTCAGCCCAGTTGCACGGGCCGTGGTCACGGCGAAAACAGTTTTCGCCGTGACCACGGCCCATGCAACTGAGCCGCAATCCAAAAACAATCAAAAACCGCAAATCGTGAGTACTCGTTACATAATATAAAAATGTTTTTGTTAATATTTCATATAAGCAGTGATAGCCTAATGGTTAACATTCCGGCCATTCATACTGGGAGTCCTGAGGTGCAGTCCCGCACGCACGCAGTTTTAGAAGTTATATACGTGTTAGAAATTAATTAGCACGCGCTTTAACGGTGAAGAAAACACCGTGAGGAAACCTACACATCTGAGAGTTCTGCAATGTTCTCGAAAATATGTGAAGTTTACCAATCCGCACTAGGCCAGCGTGAAAGACTATGGCCTAACCCTTCTCATTCTGAGAGGGGACCCTCGCCCAGTAGGGACACATTATGGATGGATGATGATGATGATTTCATATTGAACATGCCATGTGTCTTGTTTGCATTGTCGCTGTGTTGTCTATTTTTTTATTCCATCTCAGTTCGAGTTTTTACATCGAAATTATTGTTGCTACAGTTTTTATTAGTTGAATGTGAACGCGCTGTGTTTCCGCAAACAATACGAACTGGAAACATAACATCATATAGCAAATAAATGTAACTGTAGTGGCGGTAATTTAAAGTAACTATTTTTTTAACATATTCTTATTTATATGATAATAAAACAAAAAAATATTTCTTTCAAAAGATAGCCCGTCTGTCACGTGATATCTAGGCAACCTAACACAACAAGTGTCATATTTTTTTATATTTCAAGCTCCGAAATGTTAAGGGGTCTGTATAAAATTAGACTTTACTTAATATATTATGTACAAATGTAAATTTACATTAAATTACCTTAAATAACTATACGGTAATTGCACTAAGATGTTTCTTCTCATTTTTGCGTGTTTATCTGTAATTTATCAGTGTCGTGTAATTACACATTTTATATTAACTTGACTTGTGTGTGTGTGTATGAATTTAACGGAATCTTTGAATTACGTTTTCACTAACTTCAAGATGTCCATAGCATACATATTGTGAACAGATGACAAAACAATAATTTCTAATTTAAAATATTATTTATTCACTAACTAATCATAAAAACTATCTAAACTGTCATTATAGGTTACAGGTTATTAAAATTTAATTATACCATTTATCCTCAATTTAATTTTAAGACTAAAATAGTTTAAAAAAATAAAGAAAGTTGATTTCGTAGCAATACGAATTAAAAAATTAAATATATTTTTATATCATATTCTTACTTTAAATATATTCAAAAAATTAAGGCATACCGAATTATGCTACATCTCTCTCTCTCTTGATCGCAATCTGTATATTCTAACATTATTTTTATTTTCTTATTTCATATCGCTACGAAAGCGCGTTTCTTTTTTTTTTAAGTAATATATAATTTATTTTTCATTTTTTAGACTTAGTCTATGCCCTTGTGGACGCAGCGGTAGGCCAGTGGTTAGATTTCGTACACTCATTCTGCGAGTCCAGGTTTAGAATCTCCCACACAACTCGTATTTTTATTAGAAATTAATGATCACTTATTTTAACTGTAAAAGAAAACAATGTGAGAAAACCTACACATTTGAGAGTTCTCTGTAAAGTTCTCGAAGATGAATGAAGTCTACCAATCCACATTTGGCCAGCGTGGTGGACAACGGGCTAACCCCTGCTCGTTCTCGGAGGAGATCCGTGCCCAGCAGTGAGACAGGAATGGGTTGATGCCTCTCCCTTAGTGACATATTTTACATAATCGCACTCGGATCGCTCGATCATAATATTATTATATAATATTAATGTATTGCCTTAAACTTTCTTTGTTATTTAACATAATTTACAAAACCACAGCAAAGTCGACATGTATTTCGGGAGTAACAAACTCCTACCTATATTTTTCCTTAACGACAGAGCGGGTGACTTTAATTAACCTTTGTACAGTTCTTACTTCTCATAATTATGTCGGTTTATGCCGCTTCTTCCCCAAGTTGAGAATGTGCCGAGTTTCCGTGTTTAAGTTCACGACGCCATTAAAAATTTCGCCCAAAACGCTTGCAGTTACATACATCTAAACGTTTCGAGTGAGAGACTTACTCTTTGCTTCCTTGTTTCTTTTATTTGGAATTGTAAACATTTTTTCACATAAAAGATAGTATTAATTCCGAATGCTGAATACGGATTTCGAAGATGATAGAACTTTTCGTAGTCCTACAGTGACCTCGACATCTTCACGCGTATTTCTGTCTTATAATAGCTGTATAAAAGGGATGTGTTCTAGTTAGAGGTGTACGGTAAGGCAGATACTTATAGGTTATGTTAGGTTGGTTGCGTTAGTAAGTGCAATGTTGAGTTTGTCTTCATTCTCCCTCTGTGGTGTTCGCAACTCATGTATAGACAATGCTTTTGTATTTGTATTTTAAGTTTCATACATTTATTTTGTGTTATTAAGAATAACGATCAGTCATTGGTTCTCTGTAAGTTAAATTTACCTCCGTTTGTTACTCCCGTATTTTTCTAACCCCTAACTGGCTCATTCGTTACGTCACTCCCACAAGCCTCTAGTCCTGAGATATTACCTCTCTCTCTTAATAATGTTATTTCCTCTGTAATCCGGGGATGTATTCTAAATAAATCATCCGAATCCACAACATTTCTCTGCGGTACATTGTTTATTTTTCAATCCCGATATTACTGTCTGAACTGTCTTGTCGGAGATTAGCAACAGTTACCACACAAGGTAGAGTGCCGATAAAATATGTCCAAGAACTTGTAAAAATTTTAGCTTTTTAGCAGTTATTTTTGTTGCTGTGTTTAATACCTGATTATGAACGATGGTGGATCACTCGTGTCCATTACGGATACGACTGCTGCTGTCTGGTTTGTGGACGGCAGTCACCACCTTACATTATTGCGACTATACCTATACTCACTTCTTATGTTTATCGTGTAAATAAACTATGTAATTGATGTATATATTAATATATAAAATTCCGGCGTGCGTATGTTTGTAATCTTTCTTCTCCTAAATAGCTTAACCGATTTTTTTGTGTACTTTCAAGGTCACCTGGTTATTGTTTTATATTTTTTGTGAATTCCTCAGATAAGAAAAATATAATCTTAAAAGTTGAGCCTACCAACACCTCTCAACCTTTTTTAATTAAATAATGATGTATCAAGTAAATACACGAGTAAGTTTACGTAGTATATCTATGATTGTCTTGAATGAATAAATAAAGAGAGAGATCAAATTTGCGCCCACGCCTGGGACAGCATTAGAAATATTTGTACGTGACAAATTAAATTTAAGGTACATTTTTCCACTTCTATATATTACGGAGACGAAGTCGCGTGACACAATTTGTATTGAAATAAAAGTAACAATTTACGACGCCCATTCCGCTAGGGTGTGAACTAACACATACACTTTATGTCAATACAACAAAATTATTTACCATATTTACTTTATACAGAAATAAAATGTTTGCGGATGGTACTTCCATAGGGTATAAAATCTAGAATACTCGTGCAACAACAGTGACCGTATGGACACAAACACTCGTCGCTCATGACACATCCAATGGAAATCGCCACTTACCGTTAATATTCTCTGAAAGTACTTGAATCTTACAAATGAAATTTCATAACATACGCTACGAAAAATCCTGTTCAGATAACTAATTATATGAGTGTATATATAAGTACAGTTGCAACTAAATCCGTTTCATTTCTCTTTTAATATTATCCTTTTTACCTCTTTATTCATACAATGTCATAAATATTACACATTGAACAACTTCTTAACCGAGTGCGATGTTGTCTTTACATTAATTATGAACATCGATCGAACACTTCTAATTTCAATTAAAACCACTGTGTGATCAAAGACCACCATCTAGTGAACTTTAAATTTAATTCACTATCAAAATCCCACGGAAATTATAATCTTTCAGCATGTCAATTGAACTTGAGTGAATTACATGCGGTCTATTAATGCGGTAAATTTCCGGTTCACGCTCGTTATGCGGTTTTATAATTATTTTAAACACATATTTCATCCACTAAGGGATACTTTGTGCTCGTAATTATACAAAACTCAATATAAATCGTGTAATTACGTAAACAATAATACTTTTAGTGGCAATTGTATTATTATTATTTATAAATGGCCATTAACTATCTCCGAAATATTATTTGATAAAGATGTAGCACATGAGTATACCTGCATGAGAGTTCTAATATTCTATGGCAACGACCATATAACATGCGGTGGGTAATCGCCATTGCCAGCTGCCACCAAAAACAAGTAGAACATAATTAAGGTGATCACAAATGCTCTGCTTCCTCCTGACGCTAAATTGGATTACCAGTAGCACACTCATTAATGCAGAACACAGTAGAGCTACTCACTGCTACTATGAGGTGAAAGTGGATGTGAGGGTGATGCCTCTACAAACAACCCACAAAGAATTCTACTATCTTGAAACTGTAATGAAAATTATGTAAATACCAAACATTTTTACCTTCTAGAATATCGCCGGAACGCTGCCTAAATCGCTCGAAAACATTATTATAAAACCTTTGGGTATTCTGTTGAAATCTCATACAAAATAAAAGTCATAAACACACTCGCATAAAAATAGGTTTAAACGAGTTTACACGCAAAGATACCAAAAAGTTAAAGGCGAATATATTGAGGCATAACATCGTTACCTTTGTGGCGGCCACAATATTCCGGACCACAATAGTCTCTATCTGGGCTCGGCATGGCCTTTTATGTAAATGTTCCCCGTGACATAAAGAGGTTAGCATGTATAAACTTGGCGTGCATCATGAGACATGGCGTTAAATAAATAAAAAGGAAATTAATTCAATATTAACTTTCTTCCTAAAGTAATTTCTTTTTGTGTTCCCTCAATGTATTTAATAAAAAAATGTCTATCTACCTATGTACTCAAAAACTACAGAACAAAACCTGTTGGAAAATTTTAAGTAATCACATAAAGACCCATTCACACGTTATAAATTTAATTGCCGAATCTGTAATCTATTATATGTGTTGCATATAATATTAACAGGGCTGTATGACTGATGTATGATATTACCAGGGATGTATGTATCATTCTTTAAAAAGGTGCAAAAAGCTTTCAATCAGAGTCAACAATGCATTAGGAGCTTCTCTGGTGTTGCATGTGTTCATGTCCAGCGGTGACCACTTTCCATCAGGATCCTCCATCATCCGTCTAACTCTAGGTTAATTATAACGAAATATATGCGTATTCCATAAAAATAACTATCATTGCCCAAACATACTTCGTTTTCTGAACTTAAAAACAACTTCACACAATGTAGTAACTATTTGAAATTAGGCACACTTTTTTGGTTCTAAAACTTGCAGCATTTAATGTGGCAATACGTTATATTTACCGGACACGAATTATTCAGCACACAGTCCTCCTCTCCGAGTCTCGTCGTCGTTCTCCGCGGACTGGTGACGGTCCTCGTAATACGTACATATTACGTTCGTTACTAAGTCAAAGGATCATAACTGATAGACAAGATAGGAATGTTCTCCTATCTTTTGATCCTTTTAACGTTATGACGAGCCTTTTACTTGTTATTTACATGCTAATTCTGAACTACACCGAGTATTCATTATATTTGTGTTTGTTCCAGGTATGTATTGCTGACTTCCTATTAATTGCTGTGTAACCGGAAAATCGTAAGCAATAGATCTAAGTATAAAATTATATTATGTTTTTTTATTAATTTAACATTTGATAATATGCCACATAAATGCATGAGATCAGATTAAATCTGAACACGAATTTTAAACAAAAAGACAACCCACAACAAAAAACACAAACTGTTTTGACAATAAGAAATTATTTTATAACATTTAAAAGTGACATGTGTAGCGTGATTTAAATTCAAATAAGTTTCAAGCGAATCGAACAGTTAGATTCTGTGAAAATGATTTTATTCGATATTATTATCGTGCGGCGAGCGGGCGCGGACCGGCCGCCGCTGAATCGCGCTCACGTGAAATACGTGTTTTTAGTTTGATTTCGAAATTGTTGTTGAACCTGCATTTAACAACCAGCAAATTGTTATGGTTTTTATGAACAGACGATTTGTTATTCTCTGAAAATAAATTTTGAAGGCGGAACCTCCCATTATACGACTCCGGAGGCTACTTCCACTGCTTCTGCTTTATAACAGCAGTGTTAAATGCTGCTAAGTTTTTCATGTAATGTGGCAAGAGATGTTTACGCTAAGCATTTCAGCTTAATCCTCAGGAGTAGCAACGCATCTGTGGCCGAGCTCAGGTAGACAACTCATAGCCTCACATTAGAGTATCCCGTGCCGTAGATTCCATGAACACAACAAGCACGAACACAACAACCCCCAGACCGAGAACAGAAATTTAAATTCATCATTTGGATGTCGGCCTGCCCGGAAATCGAACCCGGAACCGTGTGTCAGATAGGTATGCTTACGTCACTTCAATCTTATTTAAGGTTGATTATAGATGTCCATGGACGGCAATCATCACTTACCAGCAGTTGGACGGGATGTTCGTTTGCCATTTTCATGTTGTAAAATATATATGGACACACACACTTATCAGACTAGGTAAATAAGTATAGCCCAACCTATACTATAGGCACCTGTAGTACCTGTAGGAACCTGTCCCGTAGTAACTGTTTCTTTACCTGTAGTAGGTACCTGTAGTACTCAGACACAAATGTGTCGTGGCTCAGAACCAAATCATGATTCCTTTCTGGTATGAAGGGCTAGGCGTCATTGCACCTATTTCCTTTGTAGGCCTAACAGTCTTCGCGTTTTTTGTTTTCCGATTCAAAAGCCATGCCAACACAGACTACGGCCGTGACGACTTGTCATCAGATGGGTTGCGTGCTCGTTTGCAACCTATTATATAATAGTCCGCGTGTAATATGACCGCACGTCAGAAGTTATACTTTTTTGGTGTGACTGAAAATAAAATTTATTATGTGTATTAATACTTATAAACAGTTAACACTTGTATTATTAATAAATATTATACCGTGCAGGAAGGTTCTGAACAATAATATCTTCAATATAAATAGGTGGTAGAACTAGTTCGTCCGAAGAGGTACCATCGCCGCCCTAGTAATCCGTCCTGAAGAAATCCTTGTTTCGGTTGGAGAGATGTGGTTATCTGGTACACTTACAGCGAGGCGGCCATCTCAGTCCTCGAAAGTGGTAACGCGATCTATGTACGGCCTTAGATAAGACTTCAGTCCATTTGATGTTAGATGTAGATGTCCACGGCTGTAGTGAGCACTTAACATGAGGTCACCTGCACGCTCGTATACTTCTCACATAAAAAATATTTATATTAATCACTTCTTTAATACCTATTTGTAATAAATTATACGTCCTTGAAAAATAAATAAAATAAAATACATGCTGAATGTTTTAGTATCATAATGTAATGAATTATTAACTGAGCTGCCGGTTGCGTGTGACGCCCTGTCACGCACGCTATCAAACTTCACTTTTCCACAAACACGACGTGCCAAAAGTATAACTTCAGAATTTTCCAAAAGTATAACTTCAAAATTTTATTTTACTACTCTACATTTGCTTCTAACGGGAACCGTAAACCGTCTATAGTAGGTAAACTATGATCACCGCTTTCGCCTCAAACTTAAACCAATCTCATCAACCCTTCCATACCCGGAGGGCGTCGAGTTAGCCCAGATATCTGCGATACAAAGGTCAATTCGATATGCAGAGCGTCGAGCAATCTCGTTCGTTGCTCTTGATTTGAAAACGAAATCTTCATCCGATTATAGCCCTTATTGAGTTTCGTAGTCTCTGGAATGTGACAGTCGCTTATTGAATTAGTTTTAGGTGTTTTGATTGGACGAATAAGTTTTCCATTTAACGCTTGAAATTATATTTCTTCTGTGGTTAAGGTAGTCTTGATGCGCTTGGTGGTGGCAATAGATGAGTAGTTTTGTAGGAAAACGCTGCTACCCGTTTTCTGGATTTAATCCTATAGCTGGATTTAATCTTTTAGTTGCCATCCTCAAGAATAGGAAGAGGGGAAGAGGGATGATCCTATCTACTCTGGCACCACATATTTACTCACCTACCTCCGATCGTCTACATCCAATCCTGATTCATCATTAGCCGTTATGGCTTACATGATGCTTAAAGTATAATGAATGAAAGAAGAAATGAATGAACATGACCATTTCAAGTATAAGCTTCATTATAAAGTAGAAATATTAAACACATAAAATTATTATAAATCTCTATACTATGAACTAAGAATATCTGCATTAGATCGAACTTTAGATACTGCAGTGGCCTCGAAGGATCAGGTGAACTACAAGCGTTTCGTGGATGCAATGTAACTTTGTAATGAATTGCTAATTTCAATGAGTACCCATACGAACTTCGCTTTTCACTTCCATTACAAAACAAAACGCCTATTGAAACAACAAACACATGGTCCATTGTTGCACGCAAGGAAGGTGCTACGTACACGTACAGACGACGGAACGATCCGCGGACATTAAATATCAACGAGTTGCCAGCGAAAGTCAGATAGCCATCAAATATTCACGAAGCGAGCGCCGATACATTCGACGAAGTCCTTTGACTCCAGAAGGCTTTCGAGGACGTCTACAACCCGAACCCTGGAACGGTCCCAGTCATAAAACGTAAATAAAACTGGAATAAATGATGTTAGCATCAGTTGGGTCGAAAGGTCAAGGACTTGAAAATAGCCTCCCAATTGAAATCAAAAGTATAAATAAAGAAACATATTTGGGCGGGAACTTAGAGGTCGGAACTTTTAAAATTAAATAAAGTCGTAGAAGATATTTCGTGTACTTGAGAATGGAATCCCTAGACGATCAGTTCTTGTTGTTGAGATCAGAACTTTGATATACCATCTATGGGTTCCCCGACTCTACTAGATTTTTACCATAAAACATTATGGAGATTTACTTATAAAAAGAGCTGTTTGATATCACTAACAATATATTGTTTTGAGCCGTAAAATAAAAGCCCTTAAATAACTACTTTATGAATGTAGCAATGTCGTTTGCATTACTGACAATGCTTGGCCTGCTGTATGGTCGTGTGATTAAGCACAAAACAAAATACCCCAAGTCTATTTTATTCAAATTATAAGCTAAGTATTATTATGACATCACATATAAGGATAAAACTAGACAAAACAGGAAACAAAAGACTAAATTTTGATCAATATTGTGCAGCAGAGAATATTATAATGGTAATAATATAATATATGAGGTATAAAAGGGCGGTACCCAGCCAAACAACTATCAAAACCACCAAATTCAAATAAACATCAATAATATCAAGTTTAGGCCTTTAAAGATATCTTCGTGTTCTTATGTCTGAAAAAAATGTTTCCATTGCTATCTAGACATAATATGATTCGTATTCTGTGTACATTCCACCATATAAATCATTTAATATTATTACGTATCATATTCACGTGAACTTTGCAGGTGTGTTAGAATGTCATATAATACATATTATAATTTTAATTAGACATAGTGAACTTAAAATTAGCTCTTTCTAACATTTATTATTATTATGCCACAAAAATAATACATAAATAAATTATTTTCATTCAGCTTAATGTAAGACTTGCCCTCAGCAAAACTACCTAAATTATATTCTGACCTCTTAAATACTGTTAATCAAACTATTATCGTCAACAAGTCATTTGTTTTATTAATATGAGGTGCTATAATTTTAAGACGACTCAAAACAAACCAAGCTAATCTTGTCACAACTTACAAAGTACCCACACATTAGATTCTTAAGTTAATTTCCAGTTAGTTTAATGAACTCACTAATTACTCGCTTAGTTTGTTATCCTGTGGCTTTGGCTAGACTTAAGGAGGTTCGCGTAATATTCAAATTATACCAAATGTCTATCCATTCTCGAACGAAGCAAAATGAAACGACGCGGGTTGCTGCATTCTATTATTTTCAGCCATCTGAAAACTTCCCGTAATCCTTGTAATAAAAGGGACCTTTTAGAATTCCTTATTTAACGTCGAAAACCTCAGGAAAAATCTCATTACACGCGAATGTAATAGACGCAGATTTTCCGTTTGCCTCCCGCGAGGAGCTAACGCCAAATGAGATTACTGATGCTTCGGAGCACGAAAAAGATCACATAATTGTTTTGCTATTAAGATAATTTGTAATCGCCGTACGACTAAAAGATCCGAGCCTTCACATTAACACCGTTTCATTGTTCTCGCCAACGATATGTCGTTCTCTATGTCGTGCCGTCACATGTCTTTTCTATAAATACTCGATGGCATTTACTTTACTGAAGTGCTTCTACCAAGAATCTCTTTTGATCCGCTGTTTTATTTATGAATTCCCCAATATCCTGTTGATCGTTTCGGAAGCTGCGCTTTGACTTCTTGTTTCCTGTGTTTATTTACAAAATACAGTTCTACGTTTGTGGTCGATGTCTTTCTTGAAATATCAGTACAATATTCTCGTTATTTCAATATTAACAATATTCTCATTCTCTGCAGAAGTGTATTTATCTATTACAGTATCTTTATTATCTTCATTTCTTTTGTTACTTTTATTGCGAAATATTTAAACAACACAATTTGCTATATAATACCATGACATAAATATTTATGAATGCGGATAATATTGGGTACAGAAGAAACTTACGTATTATATTGTAAGATTTTTCACTTTGCTGCGCTTCTAAACAGCTCTTCAGACTTCACTGAATTTCTCTCTATCTTATAACTGCTCGCTGGAACTAGCTTCGTTTGTATTAAAATATCTTATAGGAATCGGTTCCATCCAATTTGCATCATAAACGACCATTGAACGTCATGAAGTATTAATCGTCTTTGACGAATTATTGTCTTAACCGATTGTCTCCGGCACTGAGTGGACCGCGATTTATCAATCGGAGCAAATAAGCCGAGATTCATTTTTATTTCAATCAGATCCATTTTGAATTGGCTCTGAAATTTATTTATGAGCTCTCATTTAGAGGCCGCGGAATTTAATCTTACTGGTAAATAAAATTTCATAGCGTAGGTAAATCCGATGGTTAGGAATGCTGCAGAGGTAAAGTTTATGTGAGGTTGTTAGAATATAGTGACAATATGGTCATAATTATGATTACGTAACTGATGTGTTGAATGAAGTAACATACAACAGATCAGTTGATGTAATTTATTAATGATTCATTCATCAAATAAAACCCATTTTCATTAACTGCAGAGACCACTTAATGTCAAGTGGTCATTTTAAATACGTCCGGGGAAGAACCACCGCCGCCCTCGTAATCCTCCGTGAAGCAGTTTTTGTTTTTCGGTTAGAGAGGTACAGTTGCCGGACACACTAAACGAAGCGTCATCTTAGTTCTTAGGAGTAGTGATGCAGCCACGTACGGTCTCAAATAGAACTTCAGCTTCATTTGAGACTAAATGTGGATGTCCATAGACTACAGTGACCAATTCATATCAGGTTGCCTGCACGGTCGTTTACTACTCTTCACGCACACACTTACTTCACTTCACTCTCACAAAAAGAAATTTCGACCCATACAATGACAAAGTACTCTCCTGCTCCTGAGGACTAAGTTGGGACGCCTCATATTAGTATCTCTGCCTTTAACTTTACTATAGGTGTGCTGCATTCGAATCAATAATAATTCTACGATCTTTAAATATGTAGTTGTAAAAATCACGTAATTTTATGTTTTTTGTATATCCCACCAACTATAGTTCGACCGGGTAGCCGTCATCGCCGTCCTCACGACTTGCCATGAAGCAATTCTGTTTCGCTTGCTGAATAGATCGATAGAACGGTTGGACAGGCTGCGGCAATTGGTCACTCGACATCAGCAAGGGTGCACACGTGTTTGCTCACTTTTAAAAAAGATGTATAAACTTCCTTTCTTTTGCTACTTCTACTCTATTATTATGGAACTCCTCTATATGAATTTGTGTTTTAATTCGCCGAGCAAAAACATTCCGCTCACGTTGTTCTCACATTTCAGACCTACAGTCTCCGCACACACAGCTGCTCCGCGCTAAAAGTAACGGTTCCCAGGTGATTCCTGAATTGATATACAAGAGGTCGTTATAAATTACGAAAAAGTCTCTTCTGAAGCAATTTTCAGTAAACGTATTTACTGTGAGTCAGCCCGAATTACGTTCTGTACAGTCAAACACTTACCCAGGCGTGTTTTGTACGCAGGATGTTCGGAAAACGTAGCTACTTTATATTGGTAGGTTTTCAATAGTACAATAAAGGAAGCAGCGTGGTAGTAATGGGAAACTTATAAGTGATAGAACTCTCCGTGTGGCGACTCAGTAGCGAGTGTAGCACTCGGAGTCGCCACATATTACATCCTCATAACATAACAGCAATATTAAACGCTTCTGTGTTTTGGTTTGACAATTGTGGTAAGGTAGAAACTGTTACTTGAGGGATTCCAAATTAACCCTCAGGGGTAACAACGCATCTGCGACTGACCTCACGTAGGAATTCAATTATGTCTGAAGTTGCTTGCATATGTCCACAGGAAGCAGGTCAACTGTGTAGGTATTTGCTACTTCGATGTTATAAAAAGCAAAGAAAAAAACTTTATTACGTTATGACCCAAAAAGTATGAGTACAAAATGATTTATAAACCATTAAAATTACCTTTTTTTCAATTCATACATAATTTTACAAAAACGCTCAAGTCCAAATCAATCATTTAGATGTTCAAACGGGACTCGAAGCCGAAATACTTTATAAAAGAGACCCATTACGATGACCACAGCACCGATTCTACTAGGTAGTATAACTATAGTTCGATGGAGAAGGAAGTCGTCGCATCATCATCATAAACCGTCTATTAATTTCTATACTTCAGTTGGAGAGGTGCGGTTGCCGGGTACACTTACAGCGAGACGACCATATATAGGTACAACCTTCCGTCTTCCCGTCTAGAAAATAGGATTTCGATCTTGTTTTGTGTTCAGACGTGGGTGCTCGCGGTGTGCGATGGCAGCTCAACATGAGGTGGCTATTCCCCTAACAACTACAAAAAAACATAAGCCTGAGCCTTATTCGCTATCGATATAAGCGTTTTCCACTTAGTGCGACATCGCGTTCTTGTCAGGTAATATCCTTGGGATGACATACCCGACAACGGGTTAATATTCCTTAGAGATAGCTGCAGCGAATTTATTCCAGTTATTCATATTATATTTATTATATATACATATATATATTTAATTCACACACTCCAAGTCTGCTCTTTACCCAAAAACTTTTATTGTGAAAAACTGATTTAATTATTTCAATTCGCACAAAAGGAATCACAATGGTTATTGTCAAATACATGTACTGAATGAACTAGTCGTACGATGGTAATGATTATTCCTTTGCTCAAAATACAATAAAAATAATTAATCGCTAAGTTTCGATCTAAAAACGCAAAAAAATCATCTACCTTTTCAAAACAGAAGTTATTCAAACAATATTTTATGAAAATATACCCTTTTAAAACAAAACAATAACAGAAACGTTACTGGTCGACTTCGATGGATAATTTGTCAAAAAGATAAATTTTCAAAATAACTCGTGCCCATACTTACTGCACAAGTTATGGGTTCCATATTTCACTATTTTCAGTTGAGGCACAGCGCTCCAGAGAGTAATGTGGGCAATAAAACTTGAACAAAGCAAATGGAGACTGAAAAACCTACGGAACCCAGCTGTGGAAGACACAGCCCATATTTACTAACTCGGTAATCGCTGGGAAAGCGAAGGCTAAAAATGTGGCCGCTGCACTGTGACCGCTACGATCTCAATCATTCTCTTGTAACTTTGATTCTCAGCGCGAGGAAATGTCTATATAACATATATACATTAAATCATATTATTATAAATTAAAAAATACATTCACAACTTAAACCGAAATTAACCATTATTAAAATTATACTATGAAAATAATATTCTTTTGGTATATTTCGTTTGTTACTTGTATTTTCTAATTTGCAGAAGTCATCTCTTTGGTGTTTGTTACCTTTGTCAGCTTCCTCCATTTTGTTCTGTTCTGCTTTGTTTTTCTTAAATACATTCTCCTATCGCTTTTTTGGCCTGCCTCTACTTCTTTTTCTTCTTCGTACCAATTAAGTAAGTTTCTTGGTCTGTCTGTCATTTGCCATTCTACACACACGACTTGTCAATTTCCATTTGAGATTTCCTATTTTTCGTGTATGTCAGTGACTATACTTTTGTTTTCTTTATTATTGTTTCATCCTTTCAATATTTTATTTTTATTTAATTCCTGAATGTTAAATAAGCAATAAGCTTACAGTAAATTAACATGAAAATGAACATCTGGTAAACTGTTAATCCATTTGCAAGATCCTAGTAGTTATCAGATTAGGATATTCATATCAGAAGGTTAGTAAACACACTTTCCATCATCGTGGGCTATATAAAGTGGCGTCATCATAAAAAGTTCTACCGTGCCATAACCTCACTGTTTCCTTCGCGATATTCACGTAAAAAGTAATGGTGCTTGAAAGGGTTTAAAAATCGCTGAAAATTTTTATTCATCAGCGAAAAATGTTTTACCTTTTTGCTTAGCTGGTTTTAAGTAATTAGGTTTTTGTATTCAGATTGAGCTGCCGAATTCAAAGGGTTTCTTTGGCGGATTCCAATTAAAATGTCATGAATAAATTAACGTCATGATTGATTCAGTTCAGATAACTTCCGAAATGGAGGTGTTTATTTTTTAGATATATTTTTGGGCCATTTGATATTGGATCCACTGCTTCCGCTTCACGATTCGTGGCCTTAATTTCCGGTTCGTCGACTGATGTTTTTGTTCAATATAATGAATAACCTTCTGGATACTTTTGTATACATTTACTTCAAATTTTAGTAAACAGCATACTACAGCATATGTTGAAGACTGACTTCAAAAAGTTTGCGAAATCAGTACAGAAATATTATGTTCATTATATATATACATTAATGAACATGTGCCATACTAATCGGCGACCCTAAAGGTTCAAGGTTCAATTCCTCTAGCAGACATCTAAAAGGTGTGGATATTTGTGTACTAAGGTTTTTTTTTGTCTATGATTCTCAGTTGTTATTTACTAATACATCTGACCTGACATCTGACCGAGGGATGAAAAAATGTCAGCGCACATAACTGTGTAAAATATAATTGGATAGTAATTAGAAATTATGACAGTACTTTTTGTATTTCAGTCATCAGTCAAATCGAACATTAATTCACTTCTCTAATATTGAAAACCTTTCTAACAAAAAGCATCCAACGAAAATCCATAACACAATAAGAAGTGGAAGTACGAAAAAATCTTAGTTAAACAAAAAAAATATTAAACTGATTATTTTCGAGCCGATACTAAAGTTACTACTCTACTTATATTCAATCGGCTGACATCATGCAACTAAGAAAATACGTAAAGAATTGATAATCATCCTTAAGAAAGCCTGTCGACAATGAATGATTACATTTATGTTCAAACGTGCATTTCACATAACCTTAAACGACTTCCAAATAAAACAGCTTACAGTTCGTCGACAGTCTACAGTGTTCCTTTAGTTTTTTAAAAATAAAATAATGTTCAAAAACGTTTGTTGCCGTTTACGTATGATATATTTTTTGTAAACGGAATAGTTAACCTTATTACAACATACGAAGATACAAAATGCTTTGTGTCGTATAAAGTTATTCTTTTGACGTTACGTTAAATTTATCTGAACAAAAGTTTTCTTATCATTTTATGTTTAAATTAAATTTCGCTCCTTTGTAGATATTTAGACAAATTCTCTATCGAATACACACATTGTCTTTTAAAATGCTTTTCGACACAAAAATACATTTTAAACACTGTATATGTTAATACTGCATGCGTTTTTCTGTAATTTTGAACAAAGTTTGACCAAAGTTTTCATCATCATCATTATCAAGCCATTAATATCCGACTCACAATGAGAAGGGTTAGGCCATAGTCCACTATGCTGACCAAGTGCGGATTGGTAGACTTCACACACCTTTGATAATTTCATAAAGAATTCTCAAATCTGTAGGTTTTGTCACGATCTTTTCCTTCACCGTTAAAGCAAGTGATAATTAATTTATATATTCCAAAAATTTGAGTCGC
>DWKL01000884.1:0-16368 GCA_018249415.1 Phareas burnsi | reverse complement strand
TTGACTATATTAGTTACATACCAAATATATTAAATAATTGTAATAATTAATACTAAATTAATTTATTATTTCATTACAAATACGACCAAACATGTTTTGCATCTCTCAACACAGTGTGACAATTATAACACGTGACGCGTTTGTTTAAATTGTAGCTTTCACGGGCTTGAATTGCGCCTTTTCGGCCTAACTTTAATAATTAGCATGTGAAGTTACATGTCACTAACACGGTTTTAACCATAGATTTAGAATGCACAATACAAAGCGTCACATAAAAGAAACCACCAAGAATCCAAAAAATGAAACATTAACGTAGATCAGGCGGGCCGCTATGGACTTTTACTCCCAAAATTATCATATGATATTTAAATATGACTGTCTCTTTCTCTCTCGGTAGTAATTAGGACTTCTCGCTCCCACACTTGGTTGTTTTCGTCTGTATCTGCTATTTTATATGATACAAGGTGATTTATATGATTCAAGCGCGACGTGTTCAGCGCACCTTTAAAAGGCACAAAAACTTCATTTAAAAGATGGTGGAAAGGTAAAATTTAAATAAATTTTCACTTGGTTATCGTGTTAAACCAAATTTGTGGTCAGATTACACTTATACGAAGAGAACAGTTTTTAACGACTAAAATAACTACGCTACACATGACCTTAAAATTTTCCACCACTTGACAGTTTGCTGTTGACACCGAATTTTATGTTAGCGATATTTTCATAACCAAGAACAGCATTTCTTCAATAACACAATAAAAACTTTTCGTTCATATGCTTTTCATATATTGGTCAATGTTACAACAGAAGCTCGATAATATACTCTATTGATTACACATTTACACTCACCATAGAACCCAACATGGTACGGTTAAAGGTACCACTAACACCTATTTACTTTATAACTGCGGTATGAACGCTACTGTGTTTTAGTTCGAAGGGTGTGGAAAAAGGGACACTTAATCGAGGCTTTCGAACTTAGTCTTCCGGGATAGGGACGCATTTGTGGCCGTTTCTGTTAGAACTTCCATCCTATTTGTGGCTAATTCCAGAGGTCCATGAGTAGTTCGAACTTACATTCTATTTAGGGTTGATTCCAGATGTCCACAACAACAATGACCACTTACCATCATGTCGACTACATGTTCTTTTAGTTCTAGTACTACTTCTACTAGTACATTAAAAAAATTACATGCCACGAATTTTATACTTATTTGCCTACCGATTAAAGTTTATATAATTATTCTGACAAATACGCGTCGCCGGATAAACAATTTGAAGCCAAAAGATATAAATCTGTGTCGCGTTCTGGGCGTCGGATCATAACTTTCTAAGCCACCTGTAATTGCATGATCGTCTGTGCGAAATTTTCTAATTCGAACGCGCTCAATTCCAAACTGACTCCATTTATTTTAATCGCGATACATTTATAATCGTCGAAGTGTACTATTAGATTTGAAGTTATACGACTAGCGCGCGATTCTGAAACAGAACCATGCGTATATGCATTGCAAATAACGCGAAATTTTCAGTCGGCCCGAAATTTCTGATGACAGTTTTTTTGTACCGGAATTGCAAAGTTCATTTTGTTTTACATCGGAAAACTGAGCAAAAATGTTGTCGAGTTTCAGCTTTGACGACGAAATCAAACATCAAGTGAATATTTTTTACATGTCGTCACAGAAGTGATCGTCACGTCACATTGGATTTCATTCCAGGGCGTAGTGTGTCATTACAAAAAAAACGACCCTTTCTACCTTCTATTTCCTGTGTTGTGGGTGACATGGACACATACACAGACGAAGACATAAATGTCTAGAACACATATAAAGGCAAAGATATAAATGCCTAGATCCAGAATAGAAATCTAAATTCATCATTTAGACATCTGCCTGGCCGGGAAACGAACCCGGAACCCTCTGCGTACCAGATTGGTATGGTGACAGCTGCGTCACGCGAGTAGTCAAACGCTACGTCACTCAGTTTTTATTGTGCCAAATAAGCGTACAGTCCACCTAATATTAAGTGACGACTGCCGCCCATGAACATCTGTAATCAGTCCCAAATAAGGTTGGAGTCCTATTAGAGATACATGTTGCTACCCTTGAGAATTAGGTTGGAACGCCTCGTTTAGGTGTAAGGTAAGGGAGAAAACATTTAGTTTAGTAGGTTAAGGCCCTACACCTAAACACAGCAGCGTTGACCACTGCCGTTATAAAGCAGAACTATGTGTGGCGGTGATGTCTTCGGAACCAAACCACGAAGGGTTCAAATACTTTTAAAAATAACCAATATTACACAGATAAATAACTGTAAAAGACAGGGTATGCTATTATATATTAAATCGTTAATCAAAATTAAGGTGTTACACTGAAATTGTAAAGAATAAAAATCAACGACGAACGAAACTACCATTGCTCAACTTATCAGACAAAGGAAACTACCATTACTCAACTTATCAGACAAAGGAAACTACCATTACTCAACTTATTAGACAAAGAAAACTACCATTACTCAACTTATCAGACAAAGGAAACTACTATTACTCAACTTATCAGAAAAAGAAAAATACTATTGCTCAACTTATCAGAAAAAGGAAACTAGCATTGCTCAACTTATCAGAAAAAGGAAACTACCATTGCTTAACTTATCAGAAAAAGGAAACTACCATTGCTCAACTTATCAGAAATGTCTGATAAGTTGAGCAATAGTAGTTTCGTGATATGGATATTATTTATACACTGAGAATCCGATGTTCGAATTAGCGAGTAAACCAGAGCTACAGCGTTCTGCATAAAGTCATCAAAGATGTGTGAAGTCAGTCAATTGGCCAGCATATGGCCAGCATATGGCCAAAACCTTCCTATTCTTAGACGAGACTCTTACCCAGCAGTGGTATAATAACGAGTAGATGAAGATGAAAATAATTTTATAATAAGTTTTCGTGTAATTAATAAAACAATACAACTGATTAAGTACTTTATTTGATAGATGTTCATTAGACTGTGTATGCAACAAGAGCGCAGTAAAAAATAAATGTTCCCACTTTAAGGGCAATGTTCATCGGACCTATTTCGTCCTTGCAAAGTTCTGTATTACAGCTAAGAATACATTCACAATCTTTGTAACTAACCTCAAGGGTTCACCAAACCCTTTTCCTTTCCTTCCGTAATACGATAAATATTTAAACATGAGCCTTGAAGACCATAACTATATTAGCGTAGAATCTTTATTTATTTACGTAACAGTGACGACCGGTTGCGAATAAATAAATATGAGGTTACTGTCCTTTTTTGTTTCAGGGAGAGACAGAGGGGTGATTTTCTCAAGAACTCGTCTAACTTCTTAGACGAAGGATCACATTATGTGAGATTTCTACTCGCTAATATTCCTTTAACAGACACACTATGCATTTAGATAATATCCGGAATCTCAAAAGAGCGCACCAGTGCTTTCCTTACGTGATATCCATAGACACTCCACGGTGCAGTAGCCCACAGTTCTTCAGCTTGTCTCGCTAGGAACAACAAATTATGGTCACAAGATGTCGTCTTCTCGATATCGCAAAAAAAAACGAATTTAGCTCTCACTCTGATTGTTTGCAACTCGACAGATTAGTGCTCTGATGCTGATGCTGAGTCTAAAATGAGAAGAACTTAGGCCATAAGCCACGAGAAATACGGTTAAGTAGATTTTATTCCTCTTTGACATCGTTACGAAGAAAGCCAAAATTCATAAGAGTTTTGTATCCCTGCTGCTAATAAGAAATTATATATGTACATAATAGATATTTATAATTTTGTATATAATTATATATTATGATGTATACTAATGATTTCGCTCTCATAATCCGTTGTGAAACAACTTGTGCTTCCGTTGGATAGGTGTGGTGTGGTTATCGGGTACACTTACAAGCGAGGCGACACAAGTCCTCAAAAGTAACGCATCTACATACAACCTCAGATAGAACTTCAGTCCCGTTGAAATTTAGATATGAGTGTCCATAAGCTGCAGTGACCACTCAATATCATGTGATTTGCACCCTCATTTGTTGTTCTTCTCACATTCAAAAAATCTATTATTTCACTTAGCGAAAAATCGCTTTTGAGTCTATGCTATAATTGTAACTGTAAATAGAAATCTAACTTTAAATTTCTAAAGAATTTTAAATTCTAACTTTTAATATTTCCACAATTCGAAGTGGATCTTTTTTGAGTCCACTGAGTCCATTGCAATGAGCGAAGGAGAATAAAAGAAATCCCTAGTCGAAAAGAAAAGTAAAAATTAATTTAATGTTTGAAGGCGCGCGAAACCAGAATACCCGTGAACTTTGCGCGCGTTCGAATTTTAAGCAATCTGATTTTTCAATTTGATTTTAGAATCAATTATAAAATCGTTCCGTACTTATCACCCTTTGTGACAAATAAAATATGAAAACAAAAATTTTACATTATATGAGAGAGTTATTAATATTTGACATTGTACAAAGAAAGGGATCTTGTGTGAAAATTAAATTACTAGTTTGACACTGAACACCCGCTTTCCTATTATTAATGGTGCCTAAAGAAAAGAGGGAATTTATCTACTACAATAATTTTCCCACCCATGTTTTATGGATCAGGCTTTACTCTGAGACTCTGTCACTGAGTCATGAGTCCAATGGAAAAATAAGAACATGTTTAACCTACTCCAAATATAAGAAGAGTTCTGCCTGATAGTCGATCACAGATACGCTGCGTTTTCTATCTATATATGAAAAAAATACCGCCAACTGTTACCGGGCATTTTGGTTACAATACAATTAAAACAAAACATACCTATTATAAAAAAAAATTCTTTATGTACCTCTGAATTTTCGAAATTAAGTGCGCATTAGAAATGAAGCATCATTTGCATAGACGGTGAATATAGACAAACCTACACACATCAGAATTCTCTATAAAGACCGCAAATCTCTGTGAAGTCTATCAATTCACGTTTGGTCAGCGTGGTCCTATGGCCTAACCGTTCTCATTCTGACCGAAGACCCTTGCCACACAGTGGGACAATAATGGGTTAATGAACATATATTCGATCCGCGTGGCGTAGACACAACCATATCGGTCTAACACGCAGACGGTTCCGGGTTCTATTTTCGGCCAGGCAGACATCCAAATGACGAATTTAGGTTTCAGTTCTGGGTCTGGGTATTTTCGTACGTGTCCATGGCACCCACGACACACGTCATAGTATCGCATTATGAGTACAAAAAGCGTTATTAATTTATATTTATTTATTAAGTTTAAAGTATGAAATCGTGAAAATAATTTTAAAGTAAATTTTTTGGTAATTTATATTTATATTTAATTTATAGTTTTTAATAGGTGGTAGAACAATCGTTCGTCTGGGGAAGTACCCCCGCGCTCAAAATCCGCCATAAAGCGGTTGTTGACTTTCAGGTGGAGAGGTGCGGTTGCCAGGCACACATAGCGTGGCGACCACCATAGTCCTCAGGAGTAGTGACGCATCCATATACAACCTCAAACGGAACAACAGTTTCGTTTGAGGTTGGATGTGGGTGTCCATGGGCTTTGGTGATCACTTAACATCAGGTGGCCTGCATGCTCGTTTGCTACTTCACAAACATAAAAAAAAATATTTGCGTGCGCAAAGTCAACCGGCCCCGCTGAATTCACGCACGCATTCATTGTTTTCATTATAAGCATCCATAGCTGGTATTGTTCTCGTTCCCTTGTTAGAATTATGATAATGAAGCTTTCTGAAATTGTGCGAAGCGTCGGCAAAGTGTCGCTTTGTAAACGAAATACAGTTTTTTTAACGTTTGCGTTCGCTTCAAATGAGCCCGCATTCATGCCTCTTACAGAAACACTTTTCAGAATCATAACAATTCGAGCTTTTTAATCTTTTAAATTTAATATAAGCTGTATGTTTAAACATACAAGTTAACCTTGCATTGGCTGTAAATCTTTATATGCACAGGTCTTTCCTTATAACTGTTGAAGACTTAGAATATATTCCACCACGCTGCTCCAATGTACATTGGTAAATGAAGATAAGGGTTACCGGTCAACTCATGTTGAACTCATGAACATTCGTTTCATATTGCCCATAAAGCCTCCGAAAAGGTTGATTGATATGCAGCTACCAATCATAAGATCGAAAACCGAAGATTAAGATTCTGCTGTTCAATGATAATAACGACCAGCGTGGCCATTACCATACCGACCTGACATGTAAAGGCGTCTGGGTTCGATTCCCAGCCAGGCAGACTGAATAATGACTTTAGATTTCTGTTCTGGGTCTGGGTGTTTGTGTAGTTGTATGCATGGCACCCGCGACTAACCCTGTTATTCCTATAGTGGGGTTATGAGTATAGAAAGTATTTGAAGCGATTTTTAACAACCGGAACAGGCTTAACGTATCTTCCAAAGCACGAAAGAGCGTAGAAATGTATCCTCTAGCGGTCACCAGTCCAACTCGCGACCGCATCCGACGTTTAAAATTAATTAGGATTTCCACAAATCCCCGAGTTATGCGTAAAATAATACTCGTTTATATAGTAATCATTATGAGAAACATTCAACGCTGAGACACTTGAAATATTATGAGAAATATTAAGTATTTCAGACGGAGCACGTTATTTTGTTCGAGCATCCTACAAATTCAGTGGAACAATTTTAAGAGATTTTTTTGAAAAAACACACAATCCAACTTCAAGAAAGGTAGATTAAGGTTACCTATTTCTCGATGATTTAAAAAATAAGCATATTATTGGAATTCTCATTTCAAATATATTCCAATTAATCAACCGGGTTCCTAGATTTTTCGTTAATTATAACGTTGATAACTTCATGTTGAATTTATTTTTAGTTAATGCAAAAATTAATCACTAAGATTATTGTTTTAATTTATATTCTTCTTTATTAAAATCGACAGTAGGAACACTGGCCGATTTCTTCTCTTTATAATAAAAAAAACATTTTGAATTTGGAAACGAACATTCCTTCTGAAGTGCCATTCTAAAAAAGAATAAAAATATATTCAAGAAGCCATCGTAATTTTCATTTAATTTATTAATTAATAAATATATTTCAAAACTTCAAACATTACCTAAAGTATTCGTAAAGTACCTACATAATACCTATGTACAATGTACACCATTATAAATGGAACATCTTCTCCCGACTTCCTGACATTGTAAACGTTGTTAATTATCTCACCCTGACATATTGCGCTAAATTTAACACAACATTGTATCGCGATGTCAAATTACTCGAACTAATTCACGTTAAAACTCCATAGCACGCCAATTTTATATTGCAATTATTATACATTTTGTTATATTTAGATCATCTAAAACTGACATCCTAAAACGACTACAATCTTATCGAAGTCTAATATAAATCTTACGAACTTACAAACAAAACAGAAATTGCTAATAAAATATATGTAATTATACGTAATATATAAGAATACGTGCATTGACATTACTTAGCCTTCTTTAAAGTGAACACATATTTTATATTAAACTATTATTATGAAAATAGTAGTTACTTCATTGTTACAATCAGATTAATAAGTAATAATTCAATAATTTAAATTTACTACAATTCTTGGAAGTAAAACAAATGTTAAGTTCATTTGGAATTATGTAACTTTCTAACTTTCTAGCTTCTTCACCTCATGACACATGTTTTTTTAGTAAATTATTTGCATAATCCGCCGGTTTATTGTTGATCGAAGTTCAAGCAAACGTAATTAAATCAATGGCATATCTTCAATCGAAAAGGAATCGTTAGTACAGAAAGATATGCGCATATATCTTTCAATGCCTCATAAAATGCGAAAATAGATATTGTCATTCCTTCCAATTACCCGTCTTAAAATAGAGGGATATTTTATTTAGAACGGTTCGTCATTAAATAAATACTTAAGCCACGACAGTAAGACATCGATTACGAAGACGCAATAAAGGGCTTGCTTGGACCATAAAATGATGTAAAATGTTCCTTACATTATGTTACGCATTTGTGGTTTATGATAATAAGAGGCACCTGATTTTATAGGATCGTGTACATTTCACACGATGTATATACAAATTAAAAAAAAAAACCTTCTATGAAACGATGTACTTTCATAGATCGTTTTTTTTTTAATTTTCAAACGGCTTTACTCGTATTTTTAGTACAGTCCGATTCGTTGCAGACTTATATGTATAAGGTCCCTTCATGAGCTCCCGCCGGTCGCACCGAGTTCGCGACTGACTCATCAGTTCGGACGCAGAGAAGGAGCTCGAAAAGTCCAAAACTAGTCCGTCTATCCACAATACACGTGAGTTTAGTCGTTTTGGCTTAGCCACCGAATAAATAAATGGTTTGGCCCCATTGCCGATGTTTTCGTATTACATTAATTATGATATTATGTGTAAATATTTGTAATTATTTGGAGATATTCATCTCCTAGAGAACACTCCCGGATAAAGAGGGAACCATCGAGAACAAAATAATTCCCCCCTCTCACTCCCCATGATGCATGTTGCCGCAGGGTTTGAGAGGTTAAACAAGGCCGGAAGTCCCCTTTGTCGTAAATCGTTTAAAGAATTTCAAATAGGGATATCTAGGGATAGTAATAAAAATGAGTTTTCTACTTATTAATAATGTATTGTGCATTTATTAAATAATAAATATAATATACAGAGACCGGTACTATCCGCTATTTTAAATGATTAATGATTAATTTTTGAACAGGAAATTTCTAATTATATTTCGAAGGTAAAAAGTAGTGTAGTCTATGTTACTTACTACGGATTATACCTTGTAAAAGTCTCCACAAAATCGGCCCAGCGCTTTCAAGATAATCCCGGATAAACAGAATACAAAATTTGCTTACAAGAAATATTGTGATATTTTAAAATTAAAAAATATTATTTTAAAATTCAGTTATTTCGGAAATTAAAATATACATATATGCAGTGCATTATATATTTTTTTATATATACAAATAAACAAATGAGCATGCAGCCCACCTAATGTTAAGTGGTCTCTGCAGCCCATGGACATCTGTAATTAACTGTAATGCGGTGGTGGTTCCGCCGGAGGCAAACGCGAAAAGTTGTACCACCTTCAAACACAAACCAAGATTCTGAGACAAATATAAAAAATAAATTTACAAATCAAACGACCGTCTAATAAATCTCGCATTATGCAATTGGAGCTTCCGATTCACCGAATTTCCCGGCCACGAGTCTCGTGTATAAGTGAATTGGCTTCTGTCGCGTCTACCGCCATATTGGAATATGAAATCCCTACGCGAATACGCCGTTGTGCCATTAGACGCTTGTCCTATCAGTGAACGTTAATATTATCTCTCCGTATCGTTGCTGCGCCAGCAAAATCCGACAAACATTTTTATTTGATAATATTCACATAGAGCGATTTGACAACCAGTTTTGTAATATTTAATCCATCACAAAAGCTCTTTGCTTTATATTTCTTTTAAAGTTGCAACGTCACAAATTTATATTTTGACCGTAAAATCAAAAACATATTTTTGGAGACTTTTTTGTTTAACGGGTTTTGTAGGTGCAGCAAATAATATATAAAGCAAATATACTTTACAATAAATATAATGTATCTAACTATAGAATAAATATATCTAATATATATAGACGTCGGGCTATAGTGCTTTATTTCCGTAGGGCATCCTACCCTTGCCGAACCTTTCCCGCCCTACAGCACTATGCACCACAGGAAGGAAGAAAAAGGTAATCGTTTTTTGTATCCCAACGGTTCCCTCTTTTCTCGGGCTTTTTCTCTAAAAAGTGAAGACCTCCCGGTGATTGCTAATATTTATACATAATATCACAATATTAAAAATATTACAATATGCGAAAACACTATATTATAATTTTGCATTAATTCCGCCTTTTGTACCAATTATTTAATTGGGCAATAAAGAATAAATTAATAGAATAAACAAAACATAAGCAATGATACCATGCCCATTGTTAAATGGGTGGCTAGGGGCTGTAATATCATTGTTTTATAGTATATAATATATTGATCTCGCATCTCTTTCTTGCTCGCGGGCGAACCTTAGTTTTTTAACCCGAGCTTCACGCAACGAAAAGAGTTGCCAGTACTTCTACCCTCTTGATAAATTATGTTGTTTTCGCCAAGCTCAGCGTTGTTTGTTCCCGCCGATCGCGGCGTGATATCTATCGAATGTTGGTAGATACTCACTATTACCAAATGGCTGGTTAGAAACATTTGTGGCGCCATTTTGTTTGTGCCTGGCAGCTACGGGGTCAAGGTTACATACATATATTTTTCCGTGTTTTTTATTGTTTTTCAGATTATTTGTTTCCTTTTTATAAATAAGAAGAAATGCCTTAACGATATTTTAATAACAGATTGTTATTTAAGTGATAAGATTGTCTTATAAGCGTTATGCGTCAACCTTAATTTGATATAATATACGATGATCACTTCTGTCGACCTTAAGCTATGGTGTTATTATATACTGCAACCATTTTTAAGTTACGGCAAAAAAGAGGGAAATTTAAAAAAAAGTGAGTCATAACTAGACGTCATATATAAGAATTTGAGATATCAAAAATAGACCTAATAGGACACTTTCAATAAATGAAACTTTTATCATATTTCACTGATAACCAAAACGTTAAATCGTTAAAATTTGGTTTAAAGTTGGATAAAGGTATTTTAGTTTAAGGACGGTTGACTTATTATTTTTCCCGCCATCATTTATATAGGAATGTAAATTTCTAAATGCATTTATATGATACGTTATACATATAGACATACACAATTTCACAATTGAATTCAACAAATTCAAAGTAATTTTATCCACATATTAATGTAACGAAGGCAGCGTTAATAATCACGTTTAAACTCGTTAAATCAAAGTTTCCACAGAAATGTGGAACGTTTTGCATTTCAAATGAACTACTCTCCCATTTGATTCTCTAAAAAATCTTCTGTTCTTTTCCCTAAACATTAAACTTCTAAAACGACCCCTCTTAGGTTGAAAACGAAAAACTCAGCAGAATAAAATTAAACAGCGAAATACGATTACTAAGCCCGCGTTGTCATGAGTTCTGTGACAAAAAGAAACCGATCTATTATTAAACATCGGTCTTTAATTAAAGACAGCTTGACATTTCAAAGAAGGAGGACATGAGTTTAATTATAATTGAACACAAATATCATTGGGCCATCGGCGGGGGGAGGGAGACAGGTAGGATTAAGCGGCGGAGTGACAAGGATAGATGTTGGGATTGCCCTCGTTTAGAAGCTATCAAAGCATTGTTTGTCGGCGGACAAACATGCGTAATGAGAGCAGTGGGCTCAGTCGTAATGTCAGGTCTCGTGGAGATTGGACAGAAGACTGGCAGACTTGAGGCCGCCGTCCAGTAGGATCACAAATCATGCTGAGTCACTTCTTTATTACAAAACAATGCCACCACCAATATTGAGTTGAAGAACTGATGTCTGAAATACAGGCTTGTTCCACTTCAACCATCAGACAGCTACGTTATTGGCCATCGTATGTATTTTTAATATTATATTTGTAAGTTGTTAATAAACATTATTATTATATAATTTCATTGCAAATTGCACTTTGACAAATATACACATTTTGTAAGAATTTTACGGCAATTTTTATAGCGTAGAAGTAGCAAAAGAGCATGGAGTCCACTTGATGGTGAGTACCTCCGCCAATAGACATGTATAAACCCAATAGGATTGAAATCGTACCTGAGATGAGCCACATATATGCTGCTACACTTGAGGATTAAGATGGAATGTCTCGTACAAGTTATCTCCCTTATCTTAATCTCCAAACCAGAAGACAGCAACATATAACCTATACGTTGATATACTGATATAATAATGCAGAATTAGATGTAGGGTGGTGCCTGTGAAGGCAAAGCTTGAAAGGTTCTACGACCTTTATACATTTAGGTAATATGTATAACATTCCTTTGTTAAAACGGCTAAGCCGACCGTCACAGTGAAATTTGGAAAAAATATGTTAGACATACTTAGATCAAGAATCATTAAAAATTTCAAATGAATTAATAAGCGTTTTACACACATAGAAACTGTATTTGAATACACTCAAGTACAAACAATAACTCCGTATATAGTTATTTCATTTTTTATTTTAGTACCCTTCCGCTCGGGAAATAAACCTGGAACCATTCACAGGGCAGGGACATGATGTCAGATTTTAAAAATGTGTCTTATAGAATGAAATACAAAATGGGTCCACAAATGTCATTTAATATATCAAATTCTAAAATACGGGTACAAAAATGAAACGAAAGTGAATTGCAAGCGTCGAGAAAATTCCAAAGACCGCCGGCTCATTGCATTTGACAGCCACATAGAGGTTAATTATTTTCTTGAATGGACTTCCCCTGTTATATACCGACTTCTAGAATTTTCCACGGATAATTCAATAAAAATCTCACTCGCATTCAAGAGAATGGGTCCGCGAACGCAATTTAAATCTGAATCGCGCTAATTCATAGCGAATGTTTCTTTTTATTCGCCAGAAACACAATTGAAAATACGTTTTAGAGATATAATGACGTAGAGAATAGTTGTTGATTGATAAATCGGGAGAGCTAGGAGGAATTTGGGAGAGTAAGAAAATCGTTCAAGAAATAACAAGCTTGGATATGTTGACAAGTGGGATTTTGCGCGCCGTGGTAACATAACCATTTGACTCACGACCGAGCAAATATTTAAATTATCAATTTAGGTATCAGATATAGGTCTGAATGTTTGTCTATATCTATTTGTGTTGGTCCAGTTACCCACAATAGAATAAATTCTTATAGATTAAGGAGTGTGAATCACATAGAGAGAGTATAATTATTTTATATAATACCTAACTAAAATAGTTTCAGAGTAAAATGGCCGTGACGAACAGACAATCAGAGAGACAGACAAACATGACGGAATTATAAAGTTTCCGTTTTTGCCATTCAGCTACGGAATCTAAAAAAATACACCAATAATTAAAATAAACTATTATTAACGCAAGAACCTTCTTCCAAACGTCAATATAAATTGACAGGCTTTCATAAGTCTGAAAACACTAACACATTTCTGAAACCCAAATTTACCGCTAAGCGAAGTGGGGCAGAGAAATGACAAGGCCTCACTCAAATTCGTGCTTAAATCCTTTGGAAGCAAAAATAAAACGTTGGTAAGTGTAAAAGAAGACGACGGCACATATCCGTCATAACCTGCCCGGAGACGAGTTCAAAACTTGCCAAAGAATATATTAAAACTTTATCAAAGCAAAGTTCCATTTCCTTTCCGAGTGCCTTGGGATCCGCGGGAACTTGTCCTCTGGAGGGACAAACTCTGAACACACGATTATTTCTTTTGAATTTGGCAAACGTAACTTAAAACTACATTCGTAGTCAATTAATATTTAATATCACATTACAGAAACAATTCGTTTCTGTAATGTGATATTAAATATTAATAGTGATAACTTTAAAGTTTTTTACCACACTTTTTGTACCTTCCATTCCCCATCCGTATAGGAACAGTATGATTAAGTGTGCTCCAGGCCTCCCCCAACTGCAGCGCGACGCAAAATAAGTTGCAACCATTGCACACTAATATTCGCCGGTTCTAGTTTCTGGCATCATCATCAACCCATTAAATGTCCCACAGCTGGGCATAGGTAAACATTATAATACACTAACTACTTAGATGATATTAAACTTTAGTCCTCATGGACGCCAACTCACTTGTGGTCATCCAGTAGGATTCCTGTCATGTGGGTAAATAAATATTATTGATTTACAATGACCATGGACAGCATCCTATAATATACTGGTACAAAACAAAAATATAATAAAAGTAATATCTACTATATTCGTTGGAACCTGCAACGATTGGCAGGAAGATACTTGAGGAGTCCATCTGTCCCAACTGAATAATGTCTTACAGCGGTTTGCAGCCAGTTCACCGTTCCACAAGGATATAATGGGTTACAGCCTACAGCTTTTATAGGTGATAGAATCCTATGTGATATGATTCCAAAATTACCCCTCCCCCTCCCTCTCCTCCAATTTCGGGAGTATAACAGAAGTATTAAACACTATTGTGTTTTGGTTTCAAGGATATGTTAAGGGAGAAATATTTACACGAGGGTTTCAAAATTAGTCCTCGAGCGCAGCATTTATGTAGAACCCCAATCTTATATGGAATTCATTACAGATGTCCAATAGCAGCAGAGATTACTTACCATCAGATTGACTGCATGCTAGTTTTCTATCTCTATGCTATAAAGCAGTGATAGCCTAGTGGTTAAAATTCTCGCCCCTCATATTGGTGTTCCGGGGTTCAATTTAATTGTCACTTGTTTTAACAGTGAAAGAAAACATCGTAAAGAAACCTACATGCCTGAGAGTTCTTTGTAAAGTTTTGGAGGGTGTGTAAAGTCTACCAGTCCGCACTTGGCCAGCGTGGTGGAATATCGCCTAGCTCTTCTCAATCGGAGAGGAGACCCATGCCCAACCGTGGGGCATTAATAGGTTGATGATGATGATGCCATAAAAACTATTACCTTCATTAGGGAACCCACACACTTGTACACACATTTTAATGACAAAGACCAAATTGCTATATAAATCAGCGAATGCATACGGCGGAGCACTTGACGAAAACCGAACTTCTCGCTGGCGGCGCCTTATAACAAACGGCGTAAGTTTGAATTGTTGTAACGTGAATTACTCGCCTACCGAGACACTCGACAAACGAGCAAACAAGCGCCTCATGTAGGTTAACAGTACAAGTCGCCCCTTAATCACACACTCGGTTGACTCTCAAAAGAGGCAAAAGGAACCGACAAAACTCGACTGCCTTCTGGCAAACGTTTAATTAGAGTAAATAATTATTCCCTCGGAGACCTTGCATTAATTCAAAGATGGTCGCCATTAATTCGCGCCACTTGTTACGAATATCGATTGTTACGGCTTTTGATTGGACGAATGAAATCGTATTTTTCAACAAGTCGAGCTAAATTTTTGCTGCTTATCAACGGTGATTGCGTTCCAGATTTTTCCATAACTAAAAGACAACGCTATCCATGCTAATTATACTGTATTAATTGTATGTCTGTCTGTACGCATTGGACCAATAACCACATGCAAGTTTTAATGATTTTATTGAATACTTGCATGATTTACAAGTTAAGTAAATTAGTACGTCAAACATGATACACGTTTGACGTCATTATTTACTTAAAATTCGACGATCCGCACGTCGCAGCGGTTGCCATAACGGTCTGACACGTATAGAGTTCCGTTCAATTCCTGGGAAGGCAGACATCATTTACCACCCACTAAACAGTGTTGATGGTATATTTTAATTAATGTTATGGAATGATGCGCTATTATAATTACCCACCGGAAGATGTTGATCTCCTGAGAACAACACCGGGTATAGAGGGTACCGTCGAGACACGAATCCCCCCCTGCCCCCCCCCCTCTTCTCTGTCGTGCATTAGTGCCGTAGGGTGTGAGAGACCAGATAGGGCAGAACGTTTCACTTTCCATTCAAGGCAGACATCTATATGATTAATTTAGATTTTTATTCCGGATCTCGGTCTCGTGTACTCGTCTTTGTATGTGTCCATTGCAGCCCCGACACAGGGTTTCCGAGTGTGGGGCTTTGTGTATGGAAAGCGTTTCTTTGTTTAAAATAATTACAGAATTAAATACAGTTATATTTTAGTCGGGTAGAGAGTAAGGGTACTAAATACATATGTATATGCATTATATTTTACTAATAATTAATTATGAAAAATACTTTAAACATCTTAATAATTGAAAGATTTATGGTAGGTGGTAAGATTAGCAAATATACGTGCAGGCCACCCGATGTTTGCCACTGCAGCCCATGGACACCTACATGTCACCTCAAACAAAAACGAAGTTCGAGCTTAGATCGTACGTAGATGCGTCCCTACTCCTGAGGGCTAAGATCACCACGCTCTGAGTGAGCCCAGCAACCACAGCTCTCCCACCGAAACACAAAAAGTTCCAAGGTGATATTACTGGCCCTCCCATTAATCGGGTATGATACTGTGACCTTACACGATTCCACCGACTGATATAGGAATTTTTAATTATTGTATCCAAAACATTTAATTTCAAAAACCCACCTATACAACAAGATTTCAACGTAGATATGTCTTTTTAATTCTCGTTGTATAAAAAAGCAAGTCGCTCTACATTGAATTGTATCAGTTGTCGAATAAGAAAGTCGCTCTACATTTAATTGTATCAGTACTCGAATAAGCAAGTCGCTCTACATT
>DWKL01000883.1:0-16371 GCA_018249415.1 Phareas burnsi | reverse complement strand
ACTTGGCCAGCGTGGTGGACTATGGCCTAACCCTTCTCATTCTGAGAGGAGACCTATGCCCAGCAGTGGGACATTAAAGGGTCGATGATACAACGCTACATATATTTTCATCCTCCAACAGCTGTGCTGCGGCTAATGTGTACTGGTTTGAAGGGTCTATGTTCTGTTTCGAAGGGTCTACTAACGCAATGATCTACGTAGCATACATCTTAACATACTATACATAAGACATACTTAGAACATTTAAACTCAGACTTGCAACCAAGTCATTCTTACTAAAGTTATTTTGCAGCACTTATGCCTATCGGGTTCTGGTTATTGATCACCATGCGCTGGAGCAACGGTTATTGATGGGATTAGGTGGCACCTGGCACCCATTTTTAACTTCTAAAAAGAGAACGATTTGTAAATCCTTACGTATCGCTCCCATACTGTGCTACCTAGGTAGTTATCAAATACATTTATCCATTAAAATTCGAACCCGCATGCGATTTTATCGACCTCTCCTGCATTGCATTTGATATCTAACGGTACTCGTTGAATGTGTGAACGATAGTACCCCACTCACTATCGCTACCGCTTTCAACTTGATATTGATTATTATCCAACATGAATTTGTTGAAATCTTTAAATAGGGGAATATTATGATGGTGGTACAGCAGCACGCAGAAAAATCAAGTAACAATATTTCTTAGAATACATTTTGCAGCAATTTCTCTTAACTTGTTGACCATCGCCCCTTACATATGACTACCCACATAATCTACCTATATTTTATAACTAACCTTGGCCTGTTGGATCCTGTTTTAAGCGTGTCTTCGGAGTCAGCGCCAATAATAATCCTTTCCTTATCTATTGATATTACCTTTTTGTTACAACTAACCTCATCTTTACTAACTAATTACAGAATAAGGATTATTTGGTTAATTTAGCTTAACCGTAGATTACCTAATGTTGTGCCTACCGCATATTTTCATCGTCACCCAGGGTTGACTGGCAGAAAAGGCCACATGGCATTAAGTCCGCCCTTTGTAATCGTTTGCAATAAAGAGTGTAAATAAATAAATATATCGTAATTACATACAAATAAGACTATCTACATTCTTACTATGAGGTCATGCCGGGAACATATACAGAAAAGCACACAAACATCATACCAAACGCAAAACAGAACAGCGTCCTATGCTTGGCGGGCCGTCACGGTGCTATGTAGCCTAGTATCTCGTCTTACCATAAATTTATAAACCCGTAAATTTCAGTTTAAATATAATGCAAGATAGTAAGATGCTATAACTAAAACATTTCAAACTGTGGACGGAATTCTGTAACGAGTTGCCCAGAGCTCTCCTTAATATGCCTTGAAGATGATTGTATGGTGTTCAAAATCAAACCTTATGTCGATGAATTTAAGATTGAAATTAGCTCTGAAGGTAACTTTGGAATAGGACTAAATATGATTTAATTGGCTTTTTAATGACATAACGTTGGTTATTTATAAAACATCTGGGCGCGTGTGTTACAGGGATTCAGTTTTTCTAAGTAACTATAATTTAGTAGTTATTAGAGTTTTGTAACAATTGTATTAGTATAAAATAGATTTGAAACGTATGTGCCACAAGTTTCACTTGTTATTGCTTCCTAAACTTTATCTACCAATCCCATAGTTCTTTTTTGGAAATACACATTTTGTATAGTATGCCTTGATAATTTTAAAATTTAACAATATTTTTTAAGGCAAGTGTCGTAAATACACCTATTTTTTCTTATTTAATATCAACTCAATTAAATTTAAAAAGTTAATTAAAAGAAAAAACATTAAATATTTCAAAATTACAAGCAGACACATCGTTATTTTTGTATGTGTACATATATAAATAAATACGTTGAAATTAATAAACAAGAAAGGGAAATTTTGTAAGGGAACAATTATGTAAAATTATACATACCTACTACATCTAAAATACTGTTTGATAAAATAACTTGGTACCTATTAGAAAAGGTTAATCGAATAAGTTTAATAAAGTTCAATGGGTGGTAGAACTATAATTCGACCGGGTACGGACCACTGCCGTCTTCACATTTCGCCGTGATGCTATTCTTGGGTTTCGGTTAGAGATGTGGTTGTAGATGTTCATAATCGAGACGCCCATCTTAGTCCTCAGGAGTGGCAACGTATCTCTTAACATAAAGTGGCCAGCACGCTCGTTTGCTACTCTTCAAACATAAAAAAATGTTATAAAAGCAAATATTTTCTACCAACATCCAAATACTGAATCAAGTTATTTTAAATATATCCGTGACCAGAATTACTTAACTTTGTTCTTTCTCATCAAGGGTCGTGACTTTGCGGCAAAATTGTCTTAGCAAAAACAATAGGGTGGTTTACAGATCCCTTCCCCTCGTGCGGGACAAACAAAATGTGCACACCAGCTGTTTAGTTTTATTGCTAGTCTGAGCTAATTTCTGTAAAATAAATGTGTCCATTTCTGTTCCAGGTACGTCACATCAGTTATTTCCACATTTGAGCGTAAGAATGATATCACGAGCACCGTGCAAACTTTACGAAGGAAACAAATAGTTATATCTCACTTAGTTCCCTTCAAAATGAATGGGATAGATATTTGGGATTAAGCGTTAATAGAACATTTAAGAAAATTTTGTTCTGAACCGAGCCCATCCGCTGGGTTCTTTACAAATATAAACGAAGTAACCAAATATACTTATGTTAGGGAATGTTTTCCATACGAATCGGATATGTCTGTTAATCCGCAGCAGAATGCGAGAGTAGAAGACTGCAGTAAGAGCCGATTATTGGCTCATACTGAGCGTCGACTCGTTAGGGTAAACGGAAACCACATGGCAATCGAAGAAGTGCCTATTAATGAGATTTATTTGACTTAGGTAACATTTTGATATTACATAATAAAATCACTTTTTGAAATGCCTTTATCAGGTGTGTATATGATTATTAGAAGTCTGTTTGGTTTATACTTGCAAACTATGTCATATAACCTCACCTTACCCCACCTAGTAACTTAACTGCGATTGATATTTCCTCCAGAATACCAGATAAGCCCACGATCATTAAGTCCACAACAATGCAAGGCGGGGTTGCCAACGCAATAAAAATTACAAGATGCAGGATGGGAGTGCCTAATGGTCTGGTACTTGTCCCCAATCAATGAAGCGCGGTAAATGTACGGCCGGTTTTTTAAATGACAATCTCAACAACTATTTCTGACTTAAAATTGTTAACTTGATATTTAATAATAGTATACATATCTTCTTATTAATATTTTAGAGTGAGTAATTAAAATTAATGTTTTTTAAGATTACTAATAGTCTAGTTATAATATTATTAGGAGGACGACCACGATTCAGTTTTTTTTTTAATTTAAGGGAAAATTTTCCAGCTTTCCTATGTTGCCCACAAATCTTTTAAGAGCAAATCCGTTTTATAAAATAACAATGCCAGAATAGCGTGAAGATTAAATTTACATAAGTAGGTAGATTATTTGTTAAACATTTATTGCTTCACTTGTATTTTCGTATTTTCTGTTGTGAATATTTTCTGCAATTGTCGCTCGGCAAAGCATAAACATTCGACTGAATCGTTTAGTTGCAAGTCGAATTGCGTTAAGACATATTTACGAAGGAAACGTCGTCTGCAAGAATAATTTATTTGAGTAATATAAGATAATTCCCTGAAATGATATTAAAATAGCATTTTTTTTAAAATAATAATACACGAATTTATAAATCATCCTATTTTTCTATCGGAAAACCAAATTAAGCAACATTTCCTACAATAGGTCTGCCGATTCAGAAAATTGGCTATGATTAATGCTATGTCAGGGTATAGTTATTAGTAGGCAAATATAGTAATAATAATGTTATGACAATTTGTAGGAACATTGTAAATAGATTATACAGTTTATAACTTTACGACGCTACGCTCAAATTGATTAAGTTGTGTTAGAACGAATTGAACAATTAGAAAACAAGCGAGTTGGCCGCGGCAGCGTCCAGTGAGTAGGTTGGTCGAAGTGCAGGAAAGGTCTTCAGTCTCTAGGAAAACGTTCACAATTGAACGATCGATATAGAAATAAGAAAATGTATTAAAACTGTGCTCTGATTGGTACATAGTGCATCTTCATTCGCATTTTAATGGACATTTGTATTAACACGTTATCAAAAGATCATATTTATAAAGATATACATATTTTAGTTAATCATATTTTTATATGCAAAGTTTAGAAATTGTTCTTACTTTGTTTCGCGCTTTGTTTCTGTTAATGTTAACAATAACACGTAAGGTCATAAACTAACGAAAATATATACTTTATATTCTATACATATACTACAGTCCATTTTCAATATTCTCGTTTTCAAAATATTCTGCTAACATCTATTATGTTGTATATAGTAGTATATCGATCGTATTTAAAATAAGTATTTGTAAGATCTCAGACTATCGACAGATAAGCGTAGGAAAGTTTATTTCTATAGCATCGACAATTTATATAACATACAGAAGTCTGTAAATATCAGCTGTCTACAAAACCAGAGCCGGTCATAAAACCGTGTAACCCAGTGCAACATTTGCACTGATTCGTGACCATTCGTCTGACACGGTATGCATTTTGACAAGTTGCCATAGCAGTTTCAGCGATCCATGACGACTGCAGCCCAAAATTGTTTATGTAATGAGACTGTTACGTTCATAAACAATATTCCGTCCATCATAATTGTTATCTAAGGAATGACGAATGGCGAACGGATGATGGCGGTGTATGAATGAAGCTTAATGCTGGTGGCCAACTTTTTTCATGGGATAGGGCTGTTGTTTCAGTATTCATTCGTCTTCAATTATTTATTCCTACATACACCTTTTAATATCATATATTTGATTATTCATATAATTATGAGGCCAAAAATAAATAACATATTAAATTCTTCAATCATTAAAATTAAATTAATATAAATTAATTAATGTATACGTCATACCATTTATATGAATGTGCACACATAACCTGTTACAGCATTACATCAATAACACATTTAAAAGAATTATCCCTTACGGTATTTGTTTCCATACATCAATACACTCCAACATCTTCATCTAGTATCAGAACTCTGAAAGGAACATACTCAAAATTCATGTTATTATAAATTATTATTCAATTTCCAAATTTGATGGTAGTCCAGTACAGGTAGTACAGGCAACCCTACGTCGGACTCGAGCCAATGACGCGAGGTTCCGGCGCTTCCGCCGCGCCCGTACCGTCGCTCGCGCGTAAACAATCGCTAGTTTCGTTCGTCCGTTTGTAGAGATTTATTATTCGAGTATACCTTATATTTTAAACTTCTAATTCTACGTAGTTTGGTTGCGATGGCACCAGTGTTACACCTTTTGTTGATTAACAGCAACAGTATTCACACTGGTTTGTCCTGGTTGAAATAATATGGTCCTGACATTTACGAGGGCACCATTTTAGTTGTCAGGAGTAGTAACGCATCTACGTATGCCCTCCGATAGTACTTCGGTGATGTTTGAGGTTAGATGTGGGTAACCGTAGACTGTAGTGATCACTTAATATTGATCCTGCACGCTCGTTTGCTACTCTACTAACATAAAAAAATAGATAATGCATTCCTACTTAGCCCTCAGGCGTAGCGTCGCATTTGTATTCTGATTCAGGCAGGTCTTCTAGGCCGCTGCAGTAATCAGTACAGGAGGATTGCACGCCCGGTTTCGACTTGTATTTCATTGTAAGATTATAAGAGGAAACATGTATTTAGTAGTTATGTATTTTAACGGTGCTGATAAGAACTTCGCAATGTTTATTTACAGCATGCGCACATACTATATGTGGATTAACAGAAACCGCACAATCAGCTCTGGAAAAAATAATCATACATAAAAATTTGGCAGTCTAAAGGTTATCACAATATTGCATCCGTATGGAGCTTATGAAAACAACATCAAATTGTTTTATTCTGTAATCTTTGTTGATTACAGTGTGTAAGAATTGTAGCATTTTACGTTCTACTTTATTGGTTTGTAAAAGTTCAGTAAGAACCACCGCTAAGAACAACGTTATTCGGGTTTCTTTGTAATTCTTCCCTTCCATAGTCAAAGTATATTCTAAAGCAGTGAAAGTATATATATCGTTAAAAGAATGACTTGCACTATGTGCCCAACTAACGAGAGTTACATAGTATAACTACTTTAACAGGAATAAAGCAAATAGTTTTATATGTAAAGGTTTCTCTGTCGTTGTTGAATAGGAAATACAGGAAGTTCTTATAGAGCAAACTTGACTTACCAATAAGGCATACGGAGCTTTATAAATGTGAAAAACAACTTGTTCAGTTGACTATGCATATAATATGATGAATGGATTTTATTGAATTAATTTGACTAGTTTCTACGTGAAACAATTAGCTAAGTTCTAGATGGAGTACAAAAGTCATAAGTATAATATATTTTGTAGATACCAATAGCAGACAAACTATTTCAGTTAAAGATAACAGTAGAATTAATTTTACTTCGAAGACCGGACGCAACGGTTAACAGTAACAAATGGGTGCTGTTCGTGAATCGTATATTTACGTTGGTTGATTCAATCTGCAGATGTAGTATAATTATTTTGACCTTACACAGTTTTCTCTTGCACAGATCTCGTTCCAGGTTACGCAAGTCGAATGCGTCGGCGAAGATTTCGTCATCGCGGAAAACGCGTTGGCCCATTAAATTGTTTTATTATGAACTCGACGCCATCTTATGTATTTTTGGCTGGAGTTTGGGTGTTTATCTGCTGGGACTCTGTCCAAGGAGTAATTAGTAAGCTTAGATTTATTTTCGGTGTCTGAACGGATGTTTTGCAAAAAACACATCAGCAACTTACACGTTTTACGAACGTTGCTTTTAGTCTCGTTTGCACGATGCTCGGTTTTCAGCTGTTGGAAACTTGACAAAAATAAAGTTAATATTTTCTATACCAGTGTTATGTATTCTGACAACCGGTTGATATTGCAATTCCTGAAATAAATTGACGTAGGTACGAAATATTCTCTTGAATTCGTATCGACGATCATCCGAAATGTAGGTGAACTCCGAGGAAACATCGGCTTCCTGTGTGTAAAGTTGAACGACCGAGGTTTATTTGTCATTCCATCTTGTCTACAAACGTTGCTCGCATCACCTGTTTCATTTTTCACTATCGTCGCAAACGTAGACAATCGCTATTTTTATGCCAACAACAAGATTGTGAATGATTTACCGCAAATGCTACCGCATGGAAGAAAATTATAGTTATACAAAAAGTTGTTGACTTATTATTTATGTTATTTAAAGAAAATGTTATGTTATTTACATTTTAAAAAATACATCGTATTTTAGTAATATGCAAGTTCCACTAATTCCAATTTTTGCCATGAGTCTGTTCTTCCCAGAAGATATGAAGGATATCGCGCTACATTGCAAATTGAGAGCTACGGGTGTAGGGGGGTCAGTACGATGGATGGCTAATCCATCGTTCTGAGTTTCTTTTTATAGTTGTCAATCCATTTGAAGTCTTCCAACGTAACCTCAGAAATGGACACCTCATGATCGATAGATTCTAGCCACTTAGTAGAAGCATGTTTACTACTTTGAAGCAGCGTTAAGATACTCTAAAATAATTCTTTAATTTCATTTAAGTTTACAGTTGATTGATTTTCCTTATTGTATAATATTGTTTTTATTATATAGGAAATTTTCAATTTACGATGAACGAGACGCCGTTTATTTTTATATTCTTCTACCAATACTTCTATGTTTTAATATTAATTGTTTTTATTATATCCGTTTTTAGTAAATTGCATCATTTAAATGTTGTTAACGAGCTATAAAATATCGCACATAAAATTCCCGTCGTTTTGTAAGCTTTTTGTGCTATATTAGCTCCTAATTCCGACTATCGTGTTTCAAGTTTAGTTAGCGCGTTATGACTCATTGCTTGACGTCTGATGTCCACAGACTTCACACGAGTGATGTAACCTACTTTTTGGAGTTGAACAGGGGTCGTAAACTGCCACGCACCAATCTCCGTAATAGGCAATGCACGAACTGTGGTTCCATTACAGGCCCACTTACTTCGCAGCTTTCCAGTTTCGCGCCACACACACGGTGTAGTACGAATAAATTGACGATTGGTTTGGTTTTATCACTCAAGTTATTTTTTTCTTTGGGATAATTTGAAATATAGCATATTTTTTCAATTTTGAAAAGAATATTTGATATCTGTTCGTTAAGAAATATACAGAATTTTACATTGTAGTAAATTTAAATTGATTCTGTTTAAAAATTATCGACGTGGCAATTGTTACGATTACATACAAAAATAAAAACATATCTCTAAGTTATATAGTGCATTATTTATTATAAATAAAGTTACTTTTATGGTTCGGTAGATAATAAAATAATTATATGTCCATGTTTTAAACTCTATGTAGTTATCCTTTAAATTCCAAAATGTGGGTTCTTCTATTACACAAAAACATTTTTTAAGTAACCAGTAATAGAACGGGTATATTGTTAGGTACGTGACAATTTCAAAGACGTTGTAGACATAAAGAGCATTGACAGGCAAATCATTAAAATAATTGTAATATTTAAGCATTATATTATTTGCCAAGAATATTTCGTAATAAAACCAAGAGTTTATTCGCTTTTCTCTTTTTGTTTATAGGATATATTTGGTTAAAAATATACATTTAGATTTGGATTTTTATTAGCGTTTGTGTGTTTCCTGATCAAATGAGTTAATCGATCTACTAATATTTTATTGAGTATAGCTACTTCAACTGATTGTCGTCACATAACCTTTCTTTAAATATATTAAAAATGGTACAAAGTGTAAATGTGTTTTATATTATAACATGAAGCGCATTGTGTTCTTATTTTGATTTCCTTCAAAATAACAAATATCAATTCAGATTTTGTGAGACATTTTCGTGGATAATTACGCGTAGCTCTGCTTAATTAAATGCCATTTGCTATTAGAATTGTTCACGTCTAGATGAACAGCGTCCCGGTGGCGCGGCGTGGGAGAGTGCGGAACATCGACCCCGCATCAAACTATAAATATACTTAATCCACGTTCGTCGGGAACTCCCTGACTCGCATCTTCTGAACAGGCCTCGTTTTGAGCGCATTTTTCTACATGCCAATTTAACCCAACAAGTTCTCGTATTTATAGAACACTCGGGACAGTGTGTTGCGTTTCGTGGTAAGATTCGAGTAGGAAGCAGGTCGATCTCGGCGATAAATATTCATTGGGTGATTTAATTTTATTTCGTCTACCATAATATATCAAACATTTTGGGTAATTTAGGTAACAAAATATATTGAACTGACTTATTTTAGTTACATCTTCATCACCTTTATCTATGATTGTATAACCATTCCTACTTTAAAGCTGATTACTATTTTTATGAGTTAAATAAATAAAATAAGATGACCAACCACCAACTTACCATGTTAAATTGTCGAGGTCACAATTATTTTTATCTCACCCGAATCAATGTCCGACTTAAATTCTCGTTTACGATTACACGTTTTCCTAACTGTACATTCAGAAAAATTGCTTTAAATTCAGAATTACACCTAAACGGGTCACCGTATGAATATTTCCGACCGTCGGTCAACAGTTACAATTGTTTTGACAAAGGTCAATGGCATCTTAGATGGTGATAACAATTGAATCAGTTCCACTTGCAACGAATTAATGTTAATTAAGAGGACGTACTGTACCGAAGTACTGTACATTAACATGGCATCAGTAGTATGTAAGAACGTCTGCTCGTCTAGTAAAATAGTCATTAGGATGTCCTGCTTCATGTTTTATGGTATGACATCAGCGCCGTGATTCGTTTGTGATTTTATCGCAATTTGATGACCCGTTACGTAGTCCACAGGCCTTAAGTTTCACGTCTCAATATAAACTAATCAACCGTATTCATCCTTTAACATAAAATTCAATATTTAAATTGAATTAGAGATGTCTCTGACTAATTGCAGGCGTTTTAAGGGGCTTTATAAAAGATTCAGGTGAATTTAAATATCTGTTTTAAGTTGAATCATCAAATTTTTATTATTGGATTTCGTATTCACACGCAGCAGAAAGTGTTTGTTAGATACGAAAAGATTGCACGTAACCACGGTTTTTCAATAAAAATGCGTGTTGAAAATTATGCTTGGGTTCGGGTTTCAAAGCGGAACTTGGTCGTACCTGATAACTTTCCCGGCACTAGGTCAGTTCTGCACGTCTCACTTAACGGTACAATCAGGTTGTTGGCGTCCACCGCCACGTAACAATTTGTGATTGCAGTTTTGAGACGCTTATTGTAGCGATTTGTACCAGCACACCATACTAATTTGAACTCTATGTCTTTTGTTGTAAGATGTCCAACGAATACCTATTACATGTATTTGCCTTGAACTTGGATTCGTGACAAGTAAGTGTGCTTGTATCGTATTCTGATGATCGCAATTTCTTGATGTAATCCGCGCTATTATCGATAAGTTCCGCAATATAATACCTTTAAAAACGGTTTTTTTGCAATGTTTCGACAAATTATGCATTGTCGCTTTATACGGATTCAATTAATGCTTTCTTGCATCGATCCTTTGAGATAATCAGAATATCTTTGATATGAAACGAATATGTTTCTTCTTTCACAGCACTCCCAAGTATTGAGCGTAATTAATCAAAGTAACAGATTTATCTTTTGATTTCTGAGACAAAATTAAATAAATGCGTTCCATGCTTTTTGGCCTCATCAATTTCATTGGTATTCATTTTCTTTTTGTCTTCGAACGATTTCATTCGCATTATTAAAATCTAAATAAATCTCGCATGTATTATTATTACACTTGAGTTGTTCGATGATCAAAGGAGATTATTTTTTCATCATTTGCCTTTGTGTGTCAATTAAACGCGTGTGTGGGAGAATGACATCATTGAAGAAGCGAAGGCGAAAATGATTAGTAATAAAGCAAACACAAAATGCGTGTTATATTATCATTAAATGACAAATCAGTTCTCTTAAGTGAATATTAATATCAAGACATTTTGTCATGTTGTATCTTTTTATAAGTCTGATTATATATCTTTATAATATTTTGTATATTATATTTAGTGCCCTGTGTAGAAAAGTTATGTAGCGTTAAAATAAATTGGATTGTATTAAATGTTTCATTTTTTTAATGTTGTATGACTTATGTTTTATTTTAAGTTGTAAATTGAATTTTGAATAAGTAAAAAACGTATATATTACAAGTGCAATCTGGTACATCGTCAAAAACGCCGCTGGTCATAACGGTCGTTAATTAACGACCCTGCATTTCCAGTAAGTCATCAGTCATCGGCCGTAAGCGAGTGTCGACAATGTTCTGTAAAATGAATTTATATCCTTTTTACATTATCTGTGTATCATCCAGATGTTGCAGCTTTTTTTTTATTACATAAAAGTTTCAAAGGAGTATGCATAACCCCGGTTCGTAATGGATACAGCCACCCACGGACATCTGTAATCAACCCCAAATCGGGTAAAAATACTACTTAAGGTCGGTCGTAGATATTAAGTGATAAGGTCGATCATAGGTACAGAAAACTAAATTGGAACGCCTCGATAAGTGTCTCTCTCTTAGCACGCCTTAAACTAGAACACAACAGCGTTTAACTGCTATTGTAACGCACAGAAAGAAATAGCGGTGCCTTCGGTATCGAATTCGAACCAACCTAGCTTCCGCTATTTTGGAGGAAATGACAAATGTTCTAATTCTGAACCTGTAATAAAAATGTTCAGTATTTTTTACTTCCTCATGAATATCAAATTTATAAGCTTGAATGAGAACAAATTACAATTCAATGCAATATTTATTTAATTGAAATAATCGTGACACTAAACAGTATCTCCGCAGAGATATATGGTGGAGGCCATTCCGCATTGATGGAGTGTCCGCCTGTATTTTTACACCATACAGCAGTACAACATACTTATGCCCAGCAGTGGGTCATAACAAGATTTGTCCTTAGACAAATACCTATTTAGTTAACCAAAGAATGTACTATTGTAACACCTAAGCTAAAAGACATTTGTTCATGATTTAATCAAAGGACCCGTTCACTTTATTCGATCCAAGTTAGTCCTTGCTCCATGACGTCACATGTGGTACGCTTTAACATGAGGTAATATCTTAACATCCGTACAAAAAACGCTTAGATAAACCCTCCCAATGGATTACGAAATAGAAATGAGTCATAAGTTTGACGTTCGTTTTATCGTAAGGACAATCCAATTGTCGATGTTTGGTGAATTTTTTTAGTTACAAAATTATTTGTCCGTTTTATTTGAACGTTCTTTTCGCCGCGTTCTTTTTACCTCTTCAAAAAGTCTAGTCGATGTAAATACAAGTAAATACATCAACTTGGATTTGTAACCTAAAGTATTTTTACAAATTTATATTAAGAATTGCTGGTGTAGAATATAAAATTACCTTTCAATAATTAAAAGCAAATAGCAGAGACTTAAATATTCTTAGCTCGTATGTTAACAGCGCTTATTTAAAACAATTGATTACGTCCGGTCATAAGGTTCGGTAATAAGGAAATTATTTTAGCTTTTGTCAATATTTAAGTATTAAGTCCGTTTGGTTCGGTTTAAAGTTGTAAATTATACACTTATTATAATTACATGATTCGATGTTTTATATATGCAAATATATTTTTATGTTATTAAAGACTATATTTCAATGTTACGGAAATTATTATGTCATAGGTTGATTTGTGAACCAATTAGAATTATGATTAGGTCAACTTCATTATAACTTGAATCGTATTCATTCATAATAGTCGCTTATATATTATAATTACAACTTTACCGAGAATCGGGTTTATGTTCGAAAGTCTGACCCGTTTCCAGGAACCCAGGAGTATAATTCAAGTGACCCAAACTGTCCAATATAGGAATATGTTGTAATTAATTCTAAAAACATTGAGTTGCGTTTAATTAAAAAGAAAATCATTTACCATTATATTAATAACGCTTTTTAAATCTACAAAGTATATGAAGTAAATACTTTTCATAGTAGACGAAAGAAATAGTACAAAAATAAAATGCTTCTGTTGGAACTATTTTACTTTGTGTATCTACAACAAGAAGTACAGAATGTTTAATGAAATAGACTAAGATAAAACTGAGCTAAAATAGATTGAGAACGACTAAGAAATATAGCTTCCTATCGCATCTTTTTCGCGGCACACATTAGTCGAAACGTTGAAATATTTTTAATGTCAGCGTGTTTGAAGATTGTTTCATCCGGTTTTTTTGTGTCTGCATTTTAATCTTTGACTCAATTCTTCATGCATTTCAGAGCGACGTGTTATAAATAACTGTTTAACGTATTATAACCCTACACCAGCAGGGCCAGTGTGAGGTTGTAGTGTTTTATGGGTATTCAAAAACAATTGAACATCTAGACCCGGAGTAGATTTATACATTCGTTGAATCATTTAGAAATCTGGGCGAAGCTAACCGAGTATCGAACTGGGGTACCTATAATCGGATTCGATAATTTGCTAGCACCACAGACCATTGTCACTGTCCTATATGAGTCAGTATCAATGTATATCGCAAATACAAAGAATAAGAGTCCGTTACATCTCATTCCATCTCATTTCCTATCTCATCTAACATGTGGAATAGATCAATCCTCTGAATAATTAGTATTTTCATATTCTTCGTCGTCTTATGTTTGATCCTATACAATATTCTTTTTTCTATAAATATTATTAAATCATTGTGCGATCGTCTGAACGTTTGTTGGAAATTAATTCCAAGATAACAAAGTAAAGTGCAGACGCGTCATTCCAACTTATCTGAGTTTCTTGCAAAAGAACGGGTTACACAATCTTAAGCTAGACAAAGGGACAAACGTGGTTGTTTTTTCCGTTTTTGTTCGCTTCATACGATACCATGCGTTCTATAACAACGTTTCTCTCCTTCCATTGTTTTGCATAGAAAACATTGTAACATATGTTGTATTACAATGTTTTCTTCTAAAAATCTTCGTCTTTCATCTTCTACAAATAATTTCGGCTAGAAGACGTTGCGTCTACTATTGCTTATCGTCTTTCTTTTTAATATTTGTTACGACAGTCTGTAATCTTCCACTTGACTAATGAATGTAGTTCTGATATACGTATGTAGGTACATACAATGTTTCGCACCACAAGGCGCGTTGCATTAGCAAATGTATTATTAAATAATTACAGGTATACCCAAGTTTAGGTTTAACTGCTTCAAGAATATTCTTGTGCAACATAGAGGAAAATGCCCATATTGTTTTCAAATTATAACTCGCGTCGGACGCCTAAATATATTTGGCAATTGGCTTGTTACCTACTTACGCTCGTATTAATAGCCATAACTTTGCGGTTATAGTTCTAGAATTCAATCAAGAAACAAAACCGTAACAATAAAATAACTGTTCTACTTCTATTACGATTCAACCACAAGTCCTGAGAATGGCGAGAATAGGCGTTCATTGTTATCTCCGCTATTGCGGCATATTTAACCTTAACACAGTATCGTAGGATCTAAATTAAATTGTTCACGTCCATAAGGAGCATTGTTGTAACCGTTGCACCGACATTGAATTCAATTGCTTTAGTAATAAAATCTATTTTTGGAATTCGATTGTTTATAGCTCCTGTTAAGTGTGTCGGCAGTCGGAGTGGTTGCAGACGTCTCATGTTTCAGAAGCATGGTTGGCGTTAGCTTCAATGATCAACCGCTTGTACTTAGCCGCTTTAATTCGCATTGCTCGCTAAAATCTGCCGTTCTAAATTTAAAACGAATCCGTGGCTGCTGAATTCACGTTTGAATTGTATTTAGCGTCTACTATTATAATGAAAACAAAAGTTATCGTTATCTTCAAATCGCGCATGTAATGTTCGTAGAATTCAACGCACAATTTGAATAAATTCTGATTAAATCTTTCTCGTCACGTTACAGGCGCGGCTGAGTTACAGTTAGTTTATGTTGACAATACTGTAGATGTTTTATCAAACAAGATTGCTTACAAACGAGCTGTATAAATAACAATTGAAAAGAAAATATGTATGTTAGTTTCGTAGCTAACCCACACATCAACAACTGTGAGGCCGACCTTGCATTTATTACTGATCCTTTTATCTTCATGCTCCCTCGTTGTGATATAATCTATCAGGCATTTTGTTAAGATTATTGTGCAGTTTATTATAAAAGTAGGTCTATTAAGGCTAACAGGGTAGTAAATAAACCAATGTACAAGGACTTTACTATAAAATGGCTTCACACAATTTCATTATCATTCCCATATTGTTCATTACAAGCAAAGTAGTAGCTGTTTAAAAATATTTTGTTAATCCTTCATATAGAACATAACTTGAGAAAGTAACATTGCTAGCAGGAACTTAGGATTCTTCATGCAAATTAGGTTTCATGAGACCCGTGCCATTCGTCATCTTGACTTGTGTACTCAGCCGTCATAATTTGTCACAGAGATACATACAATGGGTCATACATTCTATGAAATATGGACTCTTGCGGCATACATCTACAACGTTACTTCCAGATCCACACCGGTGTCGCAAATGTTTGTGTACTAGTTATTTTCATTGTCTTGCATATTGTATTTTTATGTTCTTGCTGTATGATTATATTTACTATTCAAGCATCTCAGTATTGTGTATGACTAACCAGTACAAATTTTATTAAGGTTAAGGATTTATCACTTTATTGATAGGTATGTTCTTTATCTTATCCTTGATGTACGATGAAGTTGTTTCATCATAATCATAATAATAAAGAATAATGTGCAAAAAATAATGTCCTGTATAATTAGTATTTGTATAACTACAGTGTAATATCAAATGAGAATTTTAAATAACGCAAAATCTTCGCGAACCTACCTTGAGTATTGATTGGCACATCAGTAAGTTACACAAAATATTTTTATAAAATGCCATTAACTCATTGTAGACGAGTTTCAATAATATATCGATTTGATTTGTTAAGATTTTTAGCACTTTTCCGGTAGATATGATATAAAAAGTCTATTCATCATTAATCTCGATCTTTCTAGTTATATATTCCTCAATTTTACGATAGTTTTCTCGATGTACGTTAACTATCAGGATAACGAAAATGAAATTCGTTTTGTTATCTCGTCCTGACCTTTCTAAATTAAGACCAAATAGCTTAATTGCGTTCTAAGTGTTCTAAGCATATCTGAACAGGCTACATCGTGCGCCGCAAACAAAGCTGAAGTTTCGTGAT
>DWKL01000882.1:0-16383 GCA_018249415.1 Phareas burnsi | reverse complement strand
TTTATATGCTTATATTAGGCATTATGTTCATAAGGATGAAATCGCGTTAATATATTCCTCACATGGGTATTTGCTACTTTTTTAACTTTAATATTATTACGCTATTATTGATTGATAGTGATCGTGTATTATATGTACACAGAATACATGATATCCAGTTATATTAAGAATAGGTATACTTAATATTCATGTCATATGATGCTGGGATAAAAAAATAATAATGAATACTATATACTATTATTTTACTGTTTTTTACTGCTGCTGGAAGTACCATAATCATATTATTATAATAATAAAATGAAACGTCTGTTTAATCATTACATTACAGCATTTAGAGCATCTAGCAACTGCGCCCAATAACGCCGCACGCCACTCAACAGACGCTGATTAAATCAATGTATTCACCTAACCAAGTAACCGCAAACATCAATAACCACAATTTTTTTTTTATTTAATTGTAGGTACCAAACGTTAATAGCCAAGGAGTCTACTAAACGTTATTTGCTAGCTAGAACAATGTGTGGTTATACTGTAGATAATATTTAAGTAGTTTCAGCTATATGTTGGAATAGTAAAGTATTAAAATACCCAAAGCATTTAAATTTTATATTCTGGTTTGTATGTGGTAAATCAGTTAAAAATTATACCTACTTACACTAGCCGATGGTTCCGGGTGTTATCGTTGGATAGCAGTCGTTAAACCTTGTAGGAGGCCTTGTGGTTTGAAAAACATTCAACACGGTTTGACCACTAACTCATATCTCCACCAATCCGCATTGAAGCAGCGTGGTGAAGTAGGTTCTAGGCCTTCCTCAGTTGTGGGAAGAGACCATTGCCCAGCAGTGGGACATAAAAAGGGTTGGAGCCATATATTTATCTTTATTTTCTTACAAAAGCAATGATAAAAGTTCTAGACTCTCAAGTTGGATGCCCGGATTTTCAATCCGTACCACTGTCCAATAAGCAGTTGGCCAGCGAGGTGGACTATGGCCTAACCTTACCCTTATCACTCCGAGAATAGACACGCGCTCAACATTAGGGCAGTGATGGTTTGATGAAAATGAAGAATACATACTTATTTACCACCATACCTACAAAAATATAAAAATGATGGTGACACAATGGAATTAACATAGATAATTACCGAACTAACACACGAAACGAAATATTAATGAAAATATACTGGTGCTATTTTTGTTAATTGTATAAGTATATTTGTCGGTAGTCTAAATAATACATAGATTGACAAAATAAAACACGAAGAACTGTAATAATTTATATTATAATAAATTTAAATGTAATTAGAAAAGTTATATCACTATATTTGCCCTGATTACAGCTTAATATTATCAACACGATAAGTAAGTTTCTTAAAATCTAATAAAGTTGGGACTTTGTGGGTTACCATTAAATTACAGGAATGATATAATTGGGGAAACCATAACAGTGTTCGACAAATTGCTAACATTGAACTTATGACTAAAATAACATTTGATTACAGTGGGATTACATGACACGAAATGCAGTTTACAATATATTATAACGATATAGCGCTTAAAATACTTTAAATTAACTTGCAAATATACCAACAGTTATATTTTAAATACATTTGGATGGAGCAGCACAAAAATTAGGAAAACAAATAAATGCCAATATAAAATACCAAAACATAAATAAGCAACAACGTGGATTAACACGGTATCTTAAAACAATACGAAAATGTATTGCAACTTATTTTCGTGAACTTCGTTTGTTTTTAGATTTAGGTAAGTATGTTTGATACTTGATTTGTAATCACTGATATTTTCTTATTTTGCCGCCTTGCGTATTATAACAAAGACATTATATGGTCTAGATTCAACTTTGCACCACATGGAAGCTTGATCTTTGATTGCATATGTCTACTATGTTACAGGCGCCGACCGGACCCGTGTCTACCCACACGCTAATATCTTAGTGCATGAGCAAGTAAAATATATTGATTACCTCGACGCTTCATCAAGACGTATACAATGTCTATGGTCTTAAACTATAATGGAATGATATAATTCTAAATTCGGGTTCTGATGCTTTAATTCTATGTTCAAACCGCAGTGCAATAAAATAAATGAATGAGCGAAACATATTATATAGGGCATATAATATTTCACTATGGAATCCTAATACAACATACGTGGTGTAAATGTGTTTTTTCAAACTATACTATTTTTTAAATAAATACACTCTTAACTATATATTGCATGTTCTACTTGTCTGCAGAGATTCCTAGAGAAAATATAAGGCATAGACACTCAATAACAGCTTATGCACGTCATATCCCCACTAGGTATGTAGGGAGTGTAGGGACGATTTGAATATAGATTAACATTAAACATTGACGAAAGTAGGCTCTAGATAGGTAATCCAATAGATATATTAAACATTACATTATAGCATCAGATCCCATGAAAACATAACGTCTTTCACAACTTCACTATTTAACTATAATAAAAATGCGAGCGATTGCGTGTGCGTGCAGTCTTCATTAAAAGGAGGTATTCACGGTTCATAATATTTATATAAATTATGATTTTTGATATTAACACAGCCATATTTTACTACGATGTAAAGTTACAACTAACTCTGCTAGAGTTACTACTATGTAAATACAAAAATACTTAACTATGAAAATAATTTGTGAACAGTTCTTTCAAACGTGGAAAGAAGTGTGCATATTGAGCAGACTGTGCCAGTACCCTGTAAGACTTAGGCCATTCACACGGCGCTACTCAAATGACTCCATTTCATCTTTGCCTCAAATTTATTATCAGACCTCAAGTTCCACAGATTCGGTGACAAATATTTCCACTGTTGAAACTACTCAATGGATCTTCAAATTATGCTAGAAATTAGGAGCTACTTATGACAATCAATTAAGAAATTTTTATTCATATATACCTACACTTAAAGTAATTACTTTATTTCGTATTAATCGCTGAGAAATCCGTTACAAGTAACACGATATGCTAATAGCTAATGGATGTTAGCTAAAATTTGCATAGCAGACCAATTTTATAAACTTAGATATCATGACATCTAGGCTCTAATTAAATAATAACTGAAATTTAAAGGGTTTAAACTGAATCATATACGAAAATGAATTACTGAGTAATGGTTTGTAGCATAGTAGGAGCAATGCATTAAGTTTCATTTGAGTGGATCCGTGTATAACGCGCCTTATTCAACCTAAATCGAATTCTGTCATGGCAACTTTCGATGGCATCACGCTATACAAACAAAAATTCATATAGTGACAACGCCTTCGTCTTCTCTTAGATCTAAACGAATAAAAAGCATGCGAAAATAGTATACTGACCAGAAACGAGTTTGATATGAATAGCGTCGAAATAACCGTCTAATGGTTTATAAAAATTAGGATAAAACTATTTCCCAACAACCTTCGACCAATGTGTGTATGATATATATTTTAATACGTAGTATGTATAATCCTCCCTCCTACATAAGACACCTGCGCAAGAAGACGATCAAAATATATCACCATTAACATATGTTTCGGCCAAAAACAGAGCATCGCCAGATTAATTGATGACATTTATAATTATTCTTCTACCTAATAAGCACTATAAAAAGGACAGGTATTTCAACAAAACACACATTCAACTAAAAATTGTGAGATATTCAATAAGAAGTGTATTTATTATTTATTAGTTATTTGGCTTGTTGTCGAATTGCGGGAGATAGAGAAGCTGTAAAGTTGATGTTCAAGTTCCAGGAGTGTGGTAAACTTAAAACTTTAGGCGTTTCAACTTAGTCCTTAAAGATAGCAATAAATTTGCCACCAACCTAAAATAAGGCACTTGTTCTATTCGAGTTGTTTCCAGATGGCCATTGGCAGCATTGACCACAAAATATCATGTTTAGTGGTTTACTTTTAATAAAAAAATCAATTCTACATAAACATATCTGAAGAGTAATTTTTAATATAATTTTGTGATTGGTTCGAAGACATCTTTATACATTGCACAAGTTACACGAAGTTCATATTTCCACTCTAAAAAACTATTCCGATTGGACTTGGATATGGGAGTATTGTATTTTTAAAAATAATAATAAACATATTCCGAGAATTTTAAGGACTAGAGTGGTTTTAAATTTGGTGTCGCTTGGACCTGTGACGCTCCCGGGCGCACGTTTTACCTATTCTGGAATTCAAACCGCGGACGCATCAAGTATAGTTTTAGTTATGTTTGTATTTCCTACTTAAGGAATTTATTGTATATTCTGTACTTAATATAATATTACCCTGCAAGTGTTAATATTTTCGACGCTATTCATAGCACACGGGAGACATAATACGTTACTTATAAATTAACAAACTCTAGTTCATCCAATAATACATGTAATGTAATATAAGTAAATTATACGCTACAGGCATATTTGAACATGCGACATTATCAGTCCAGTGAGCACGTTAACTATATGCAAAATATAGGCAAAACAAATCCTAAGCTAAGTGTCCACCGATGGAAATACAATAATATATATAATTTAATAATATTAGATGTTTTTTTGCAGTGATAATAGTGATAACCTAGTGGTTAACATTCCGGCCTCTCGCACTGAGTGTCCGGGTTTCGAACCCCGCACGCACCTCTAATTTTTGCTAAAAAGAGACTTTTGCTAATGACATAAACGACTTTTACCGCGAAACTATATGGGGTTTATGCTTAAGAATCGAAAAATCCCGCACGAGAAGTTGCAAAGCTCATCTATAGTGATTTTTGCATTTATTTCAATAATTAATTGTTTTAAAAGTACGTAGCAAAATTTAATAGTACCTACGTATTGTCCAATCGGTGCACGTCTAACTCAGCGATTATAGTGACTACCATTCGACTAGCCGCAGTGACACTGGTGACTTTGGCGATAGGAGGAAGTCGAACTGTATGTCTAGCTCGCCGTCGAACTCTACTCGCCATTGCTGCATTATCTGTAACGAATAGAAATAATACGATTTACGGCCTTTCCTTTACTCTACGTGGAGCTGCAAAAAGAGAGCTGTCCATGAAGTCTTAGCTAGTATAGCTAGCATGAAGTAGTAGCTAATGAACATCAACCATCATGTTAAATGATTATTGGCGTCTATTATCATCTGTAACCAACTCTATATAAATCAAGATCTAGTCCTACTTTAAATCGCTATCGTATAAATCATATGCGCTGCTACATCTGAAGATTAACTTGGACTGGATCAAAAAACAGTTTTTGTTTTTAATTTTATGTAAAAAGAGTAGCAAACGAGCGTGCAGTGCATCTGATGTTAAATTGTCTCTGCACTAACTAAACTCAAACAGGATTAAAGTCCTATACAAGGGCATACGTAGCAACAGGACTAAATTCCTATATGAGGACATACTTAGATACATTACTACGCCCTGAGAACTGAGATAGTCGCCTCGCTGTAAGTGTACTCGGCAACCATACCTCTCCAAACGAAACACAAGAATTGCTTCATGGCGGATTATGAGGGAGACGGTTGACCTACCATATATTAAATGTGCCTTATCTGAACTGCCTTACGACACCCTAAAAAGCAGAACACAACTTCGCTACAGTGCTATAAGGCAGAAATAGGAGCTGCAGTAGTGCCAACACAGGCAAACGTCACACAGTTCTACCATATGTAGAAACGTTAGAAGTCTACCTTTGTTAGAAGTCTACACTGACTTTTGACATCCTTCGAACCAGAACACAGCTTCGCACAGTGCTATAAGTCAGAAATACCCAGCAATTTCTCCTATAGCTCTAGTCTGTAGTAATAGTTTGAGCTGCGATGGTAATTATACAGGCGAAGGTCACACAGTTCTACTAACTGTAGAAACGTCACAAGTCTACCTTAGCGAGGATCAAGTGCAACTCGAGCTCTACGAATCGCTTCCCGGGGCACATCCGCCGTCCGCGGCCGAAGGGGGCTACGAGCGCCGAGGCGTGCGGCTCGCGGACATTGGTCCAGCGCTCCGGGAGATACTCGTTCGGGCGCCAGAAATTCTCTTCACGACGACACGCGGCCCCGGTATGCGCTAGCACGAATGTCTAGAACAAATAAGACAATTAACATCAGTCCCACTCGTATAACGATACAGCCATATAAAGTCCGGTTCTTTAAAAATAGACCAAAAAGAGCTCTCTTTCAAAGCCGGCGATCCATTGCCAATTTATATGGTATTACAAATTCATTTATAGGTAACGGTAACCGCTTACTATCAGATAAACCAAACGTCTCACTGCTAAGTTTAAGTCCATCGCTAAAAACGGCTCCCTAAACATGCTAGCCTACTGAGACCCTAATAGTAGACATACGGTTTGCAGGAAACCGACACTCACCAACTCATATTTACAGTATCACCTGTCTTATTCCCATCGGTGTCTAGCACGTTCATAAATCCAATCTCGAACCTATGTTACTTCCAGTACATTAACTTATTAATTTATTATTCAACGCAGTAACGCACGACCTCAAATAGGACTTCAGTCAGATTAGATTTGAGTGGCGATGGCCTGCAGTGACCACTTAACATCAGGTGGCCTGCACGCTCGTTTGCTACTCTTCTTACATAAAAAAAATCTTCCGGCTCAATTTAAGGAGTCACTACCTTCACCTAAAGACAGCGAAGTCAACGTACCAGGGATATATAAGATGCCAATCGATTGTGGCAAGAGTTAGACCTTTGAAACTCGACGCAACATAACAATCAAGATCCCTGAACATATAGGGAACATAAAGGAAATGGATAGCGCCTTCTGGTATGTTACTGTTAACTTATCAAGAGTTGCTTAACAAGTGCACTCGTTTCATTCGCTTCTAAAAGCTATTCTTTCTAACAAGGGACAAGTGCCTAGTTTCATGGAAAGTACGCGAAGCTATCGAAATAACCTGCCATTCCAGTTATAGCAAGAAATGTCAGCAGGCCATACCTTCAAACTAGAAACTAATTCTTCATATTAAATCAGATACTTGTTCAACAGATACCCTGGAATACGACTCAGTCAGCGTGGTATTCATTCCATGTAATTCATTTTTAGTGCAAGCGCAGACCACGAAAAAACTCGCACCGATGACAGCACCAAACGCTCACACCGTGCCATCCAATCAGCGTCCCAGTCTCTGTCACGATCTCGATGCGACCAGTAGGAACTCATGAAGAACTCGATAGATCCAAAACTAGTCAAACTAACCCGAATAATATGCACGCGAGTTAAGCAGTTTAAACCTTTTCATTAGAAAATACATATCAATGTACCATAATATTATAAAAATACTGTTCTAATTGACCCGTTATGTTTGGAAAGGCGTCTTTTTTTAAATCCATAACAATCGAAGGGTAAAATGTAGTTATGACCGTACATTTGTAACATAAACGCATTACAGCTGTCATTTCGCTACGCATCACTTATATTTCAAATAAAATTGCAATGTTACTTGAGCTTTACATTCTTTAGAACTAAATAACCGTAAATATTTCGTGAAAAGATAGCTGACAATGTCATTATCATAATTATGATCGTAGTTTATTATCATAGTTATTTTTGTCATCATAATTATGTTCGTAGTAACAAATTGACTGCGGTAAACACACCTGTCGTATTTTACTATCCGCGCCACCCGAGCGGCTCGCACGCATACGGTGTGTGCCGCCACACTGGAACACGCCTGTAGCGTTACGCGCCGCACGGGTGGATCGTTTCGAACATTAGCGCCGCAGTCAATGATACACTTGAAATTCAAGTATATTAATTACTTAACGCATGAAAATTAATTATACATTTATCTAGGATCTATGTATTTCTTGACGAGACCGAGGTTATTGCAAACATTGTTAATCTTTGTTAAATTTAATTTTACAAGGCGCCTATGTCTCCAATGTATAATCCAAACAAATTTTCAAGACTAATATGTTTTCCGCTTTAATTTAACGTAAAAAAAACAATAACAAAGACCATTACAGTTAAAATGATTACAATAAGCGCGAGCTCCACTAGTGTCAGTTAATTTGCTCATCAGTGTCTTTCATTTCAATACTCTTGACACAGATCTTAAATCAACTTGACACAAATCTGCCATCATATATGCTTTCATGTGTATACATCTTAAAATCAATTGGGCCGAATGTGAAATGTCTAGATCATATGTGATGTAACATCACAGTGTCATCGCATAAGTTTTCGTTTTTATTATATAATATATTATCGTAAAATTTGATTGCAACATTAGCCTAACGGTAGAATTTCGGTCTCTAACGCCTGGACTACGCGATTCCGTACCTCTGATTTTTCGAATTAATGAGCGTCATCATCATCAGCCTGTCAATGTCCCATTGCAGGGCATGGGTCTCTTCTCAGAATGAGAAAGGTTAGATCATAGTCTGCCACACTTGACTTCACACAACTTCAAAAACTTTACAAAGAACTCTCTACATGTTTCCTCACAATGTTTTCCTTCACCGTAAAAGCAAGTGATAATTAATTTCTAATACGCACATAGGTTCGAAAAAACAGAGATAAGTGCGGGTTTCAAATCCCGGATATCTATCGTGAAAGACCCGAATCTTAACCACTTAGTTAACACTCCTTTGTTGCATGTGTACAACAATTAATTGCATATGTACATACTTATTAGAAATGAATTATCACTTGCTTTAACGGTGAAAGAAAACATCGTAAGGAAACCTACATGCCAGATAATTCTCTAAAGCTATGTGCTACCGCCACTTGGCCACCGTAGACTTCGCTTTAACCTTTTTCTTCTCTTATACATAAAATAAAATAACTAGAGTGATTTAATATCAACAATAATAATCATTAGGAGTTACAGCGTTATATAGTTATTGGCTTTCATTTGAGGAAAAGTTATTTCTATATCGGTTATCAAACTACCTAATTGTATGTTCCTCTTTCACCAGGACCAATAGTAAGAAATTTCTATACCATTTTTATAGAACTATGGGTCTGTTGGAAGACATTTCAATATGAAATAGGCAGTGCCATTATACAATTTGTCTAATAAACGTTTTCTATGTATGTCTTATGTGTGCATAAATAAAATAAAAAAAACTTAAACCAAGGCTTTTTAAAGTTTTAGAAGATAAATTTAATAAAGATGGGATTAGTAAGAAATGAAATAAAATGGTAATCTTAATGATTATTTCCAAGGCTATCAATTATCACGATCTTTTCCTTATATCGTTTAAACAAAAATTTACACATACAATAACTAAATGCATGTCTTTGACTCAGAATAACTGTCTAAATAAAAGTAACGAAAACAAAGAAAGAAAAAAACTGACACATTCTAAGCTCATTGACAACGCTACCTTGTCAAATTTTAATTTTACGATTAGAAACAATAAAGGTTTAAATTTGTTGTCTCTCTTTTATTTAGAAACAGCTAAACCGATGTTTAGCTGCCTTAATATAATGTTGGAGGATATTACAAAGGCTCTATTTAAAGTGAAATATTTAGAGTTTCTGTATAAAAAATAAAAACTGTTCGGAAACCACGAATCTAATTAATAATCGTAACTAATGAAACATACCCCGGCAGGCAGCCTGTGGCCTCCAATCATCATCGGCGCATCCAGAAGACGGGCTAAGAACGGTGCAGTGGGCAACAGTCTGAAGGCTTCATTGGTGGCCGCTTTGATAGAAGGCGCCGTAGCTAATTCCTCGATGCGCAGTTCTCCACACGATGGCAACTCCGAACGAATCCTTTGCTGCCAGTCTGGTCTACCACTCAGCAGATACAACAGAAAGACAAGGCTATTCGCCAACTGTAAATAGAAACAGAGGTAACATTAGTTTACATAACGGTTGTCGGGCACACTTACAGCGAGGCGACCACCTTAGTCCCCAGGAGTAGTGACGCATCTACGTACGACGTCAGATAGAACTTTATTTGAGGTTTGATGTGGGTGTCCATGTGCTGCAGTGAACATTTAGCATCAGGTGGCCTGCAAGCTCGTTTTCGACTCTTCTCAAATAAAAAAAATACTGAGCAACCACTTCGTATATCCAATCGTTCCATATTACTTTATGGTTTGTTTGTGTAAAGTTTAAATTTTATTATGATGTTATGTTTAACAAGGAATGCGGGGTTATATTAATTTATTCATTTGTGTTAAAATAGGTAATAGTAAAACTGAATCACCAAATTAGCATACAACCACCTAAATGTCGGACTTCCCAAGGTTTATGCAACCATAGGCCATATTACGAAAACTTAAGAGGTCAGTGTAGCCAACTCGGAGAGTTTCCCTGGATTGGAGAATTTCTTACAGTATAATTTAAGGGTTTTATTGAACAAGGTTATTTTATTTTCTATGGGTCTTTTAAAAAAACACATCTTAATAAAAGCAATTTACGTGGTAGACTAAAACCAATACCAACATAAATTTCATTTTTGGACACTTTTTGTATGAAAATGGATTTTTGAATTACTTGTAGGGAGAAAACAACTGACATAGTGGCAACACTTGAAAGTTCCACTCGTCACATACTAACCGTTTCAATGCCGGCGGTGATGAAATCAATGACTGCTGCTTTTTTATCGCGCGTATCAAGTTCAGGGTTGGCGAGTATTTTGAGGAAGATCTCTTGCATGCCGTCGTCTTGCGCGGCGCCGCGTGTCCTTGACCTCGCTTCATCCATCAGCTCGGAAACTATCCTACCGGAACATAACTATAAATATTATCAATACAGATAAATTAAATTAAAGGTCTATATATAACACATGAATTTCATTTAAAAAATTGATAGCCTAGTGGTAAAATTTTTGCTCTCACAGTGAATGTTCGAAGTACAAAACCCACGCCCATCTCTGGTTTTTGAAATTACGTGCGAATTAAAAATTAATTACCACGTGTTTCATTGGTAAAGGAAAATAAATAAGAAAACCTATGTCTAAATATTTTTACAAAATTCTGAGGTATGTGAAGTTTACCAGACTGCACTTGGTCTACTAGCAGACTGTCGGACTATACCCCTTCTCATTCTAAAAGGCGGCCCATACATACATTGATGATGATTATGGCGAATTATATTAAAGACTAATTTATATCATCATCATAATTTTTCTATTATATCATTATCATTTATCTGTCTGTTTATAATAAAAATTAAATATAATTTATCATCATCATTTTATTAGTTATATTATTAACAAATCGTTGTTGTATCTATTTTGTGGCACCACCGTCATCAATATAGAGCTTCGTTTGCCGGTTTTAAAAGAATAGTAAGTTCGTGAATATGAGATGTACCGATTTTGCCCTCAGGGGTCTGTAATTAGGCATCTGTGATCAAATAACGACCCATTTGGCTCAACGATCTGATACGCAGAGGGTTTCGAGTTCGATTTCCAACCAGACATATCTAATGAATGAATTTAGATTTCTCTTCCGAGTCTGATTGTCTGTGTACTCGTCTTGTACATGTCCATAGCACCCACGATATATGGTATCCTTGTGTGGGACTATGAGCATATAAAGTATTTGTTTGTTTTAACTTCACGTCGTAGTTATATTCGATAACATAACATTGACTGCAGTGGCCACTCAACTGTACGTTCTACAATCATGAAATTCTAAAGTTTGCTACTTGCGACACTTAAAAATAAAACAATAAAACATTTAAGTGACTATCTGGGATCTACATATTTTTTGGTTCTAGACACTGTATATATAATGAAAAAAGAGGACAATCTCGTTTCAATATAAAGGTAACTTTGTTTAAGTTGGTATATTTGAATGTCCTACTGCTGGACATAATCACCTCTCGCAACAAGAACAGTTAGGCAATATTCCACCACGCTGTCTAAATGCGGATTCGTAGACTATACACACCTTTGAAAACTTTACAAATAACTCTAATATGTAGGTTTCCTCACTGTTTTACTGCACCGTTAAAACAAGTGATAATTATTTTCTAATACACACATCATTCCGTAACACTGGAGGAGCGGGCGAGATTTAAACACCGGGCCACTAGGTTACCACTAAGCTATCATTACTATATTCAGATAATTTCAATGAAATAGACAAAACGTCGACATCCATACCAGCTTGAAATTATATTATGATGATGATGAATGATTCAGGAACGTCCCCCATTTTTAACTTATTTTACCGTTTTCATGAATTTTAACACATTGACTGCGGCAAACGCACTTGTGGTGTTTTACTGTTTGCGCCACCCGTGCGGCTTGTTACGCGCCGCACGGGAGGATTGTTTCGAATATTAGCCGCGGCAGTCAACGTTTTAAACATGGTTTGTATAAGAACTGGCTACAAACTTTATTTCACAGATAACGAGGAAGTTTGTTGCAATTTTTAATTCTTAAAATCTAAGGTATAAATGTAGACTCATTTTTTACTTATAATATAAATTGAATAATTAGTGGTTTTAATTCTAAACTGTTTGCAAATGTGGGTAGTTTCATATAGCGACTTCACGTAGTAATCGCCGATCCTGTTTAATAAGTTTATAATCTAACAGGTTTTAAATATGGAAATATACCGTATTATAAATGTGTGCTGACCGCAATAAGGTAATATAGTGATTATAAATTAACAACGCTTACAAAAATATATTTGATGACAAGAACAACTACAGATCAAATAACGTTCAATTGTAGAATTTTCTATAATATTTTGTAGGAAAAAAAAACGTTATAAATACATACATATATTTTTCGCAATTGGATAGTCTTCATGCCATTTAAAAATTTTCAAAGTGTAAACGTTAATAGCATAACCTGACTTTCTTTTGTTTCGGTGGGAGAGGTGCGGCCGCCGGGTACACTTAGGGCGAAGCGACCAACTTATTCCTTAGAAGTAGTAACGCATCTCCGTGCGACGTGAGATAGAAGTTCAGTCTTGTTTGAGGTTGGATGTGAGTGTCCATGGGTTGCAGTGCCCCTTAACGCCAGGTAACCTGCACGCTCGTTTGCTACTGTTCTCACATAAAAAATATACAACTCACATGTGGATAGTTTCTTCACTTTTAACAAAGGTTTTGTAAAGTGTTGTCGGCATGTACTTCCAAAGTGGTGCACCGTAGTACGAATCCCTTTGAGCGCGGAAATGTGCTTTCACCGCCGCGGCAAGGGCGGCCGCCCGCCCTGACATCCATCGCTCCAGGAAACCCAGTCTCGTGCCCAGCATTAAACCACACACCGCTGAAATTAAAGATAATACAAATCTATACAAATAATGAAAAAAACTTTTTAAGAAAAATATTACGAATTTAAAATCACCATAATCTGTATCTGTTCAGCAACAATTAAATTATTATTGAGAAGTACCATCATATATCTAAGTATCCCATTAATTCAGCTAATATAAAATTGCCTCAAAGGCATACTCTTTCAATATATAAAATATAGTTGAAATTAATTCATGACTTATCTAAGATGATATATATGATGAATTTGGGTTCAGATTTTTTTGAATTTTAGTACAAACTATGGATGATTTCTATTTTCCTCTAAATTGAATCATTCGTAGACCTCACACGATACCTTTTAAATCATCTCAATCGGTTGAAAATCTGCTGAGTAATTGGCAAAGAAACAAAAAAATGAGAATCGCTCTCCTTCGGAAGACAGTTAATATTAAAGTGTCTGTTTGTAATTTCAAAACAAGAGAGTTTTTCAAAGTTTATACATTTATTTTCACGAGACCATAACATCACAGTGGCTATGTAAAGTCGGACTGAGAACCAAAATACCACCAGGCTAGTGCTAATTAAATATTGTGGTAGGTAAGTAATCAAGGTATAACTTCATGACTCTACCGGAGGCACCAACGTCACACCTGTTAATGCTGCAAATCAGCGCGGTTATCAAACGCTGTTGTCTTCTGATTTGAAGGATGAAGAAGACACAATTACTCGAGACATTCCAGCTTAGTTCTTAGGGTAATAACGCATCTATGGCCGATCTCAAATCGGAGTTTAAGCTTATTTCTTGACAGATGTCAATGGGGGGGGGTAAACGTCATCGATAATACCGTCGGATCAGATAGAACGCTCTTTTGGTGTTTCAATGCTAAAAATATATACGAATAAACCGATACATTGATTCGGATTAACTTTACCACTACCCAAGTGGATACAATTACCATTGCTGTAGGAAAATTGTTCTATTACCTATCTGGCTGGCCTTGTTATTCAAGATAACCCTGTTCAAAAGATATAGAACAGGCATTTGTTTTTCTATTTGTATACTCTATTTTATGGCTGTAATCCTTTTTTATGTACCGATGCACAAATCAAATTTAATCTGTAAATGGGGAATAGATATGAGATCATTTTAAGGGTGTCATAAATGTAAGGTTATCACTACTTTACTATATGGGAACCTACTGAACGCAGGCGTATTTATGTAGTGGTTACTATTTAAAAGTAAACTAATGGCACAAGCATGGCTGTGATGTCGTGTCTTATTTTTATAGCACATAAGTAGCCAACGAACATGCAGTCCATCTAACTGCATCTATGGCTACGCTGCTGGGCGTAGGTCTCCTCTCAGAATGAAAGGATTAGGCCGTAGTCCACCACGGTGGCCAAGTATGGATTGCTAGTCGTCACATAATTTCCAGAACTTTCTGAAGGACTCTCAGACATGTATTTTCCTCGCGATGTTTTCCTTCCCCGTAAAAACTAATGATAATTAATTTCTATACGCCTGTTCGTTTGTTCTGATCTTTGAAAAGCTACATTTATTTTATCTGGATTTTACAGGGAACAGCATAGATTACATTTTACCATGATCATTTAGGGCACACACACAATACAACATTTCCCTAAATTGTTATCGTAAATAACACTGAAAAAATATAAAGAAATAAATATCTATTGGTATACCGACAGTCTCAAATTATCGACGGTCGAGAATCAATAATGTCTAATTTATATTTAAAGTTTAATTTAGCTTGGCCTACTTAAACGATTGCATCAAAATTCATAAAATTGGTATAGAATCGTTATAGAAATACCATCTAAGTTAAAAGCGAAGGTAAAAATAGATATAAAAAATTTCAAAATATTTCTATTTGCAGCAGAGAAATGTTTTTTATATCCCGTAAGGTTACCTTTTAAGTAAGACATTATTGATGTTCATTTAAAATAACGGCATAACCGTCGTTATGCTGTTATTGTAAATTAACGTAATTGTGCAATAAATAATTCATTTAATTTAATAACAATATATGTTGTTGTTAAGTTATCGCCATAGCCATATGCCATAAAAAATCCAATTGTAATTTAAAGATCAGCTCTTCTTAAATAATAAACTTGATTTTCTTGATTGCTCTCTATTCACGAACTTAACCTAGATTATTACCATGTATAGATAGCGGCCTCGACACACATAACCACAGTATTATATTTATAGGCGACCGAAATAGACATATTTATAGTTCAACCTACTAGATATTCAATAAAGTTATCACTATTTACTACTGTATTTTCTAAATTGCTTATAATTTGTTATAATGAATCGAAATATTTTTAAATACTTTCCAGCGGCGTCTCACGGCTTTAGGAACATATTAATCGTTTTCAAAAATTCAGGAATATCTTAGATGGAAGATTGTTTATGTACCGAATGGTCTTCGGCGCAAAAGCTCGTTAAACTTGTTAATATCGGACGCTAGGGAAACACCCAAGTAAAATACCTAAATGACGATCTCCATGTGGTCATCATTCCTCCCCAATTCCCGTGGTCAGCACGAAGCTCAATGGAAGACTAAACCTTAACTGCGAATAGTCGGAATATAAAGCTTTGATTGTTTAAATCTTAGAGTCGTAGAGCAAGGAAACATCAGAGGGAGCTTCAGGCAGTAATGTAGGTTACATCTGGCATTCAATGAATACTATTTTTCATATTAACTTTTTCTTAATTGATAAAATTCTCGTTAATATCGATATAAATCGAGAAAATATAGATAGAGACAACAATGGCTTCCAAGTTTTCAATTTGTTATACCTAATTACAGCTGAAAAATAGCTAGTTGTTTTACTTAAAGGATTTTCTTTTTTTTAATTACTTGTTACTCGCTACTTTCTACGATGCCTTTCAGTGAAGTTATGAAAAAATTGATTTAGCTGTTACCAAGCTAAAGCCAAATAAACACGCAGAGACAGTCAAAACAAGTACATGATTAGGAAAAATAGTTGTCATTCCCCGAGGTTTCTGACGTTGTACTACTCTCGCCAGTCAATCGTTAGGTGACGCGTGATCGCTGGTGGCTAAATTTTATTCTGGTTACCTTGCTTCAGAGGACATGATCAGCTGTCGGATTAGGTTGTTGTTTTTTATTTTTATGT